>CM021102.1:43865541-43894419 GCA_007115665.2 Sequoiadendron giganteum | reverse complement strand
CAACATCACATAGCACATGAACACCCGGATTTTTACATGGAAACCCAAAATGGGAAAACCACAGTGAGGATTAGCTCACAATATATTATAACCGATTATAGTATATTTATAGAAGTTATCATTGTAAGGTGGACTCATTTTAGAGTGGAACCAACTGCCCACTAAAATAGAGATAGAAATTTTTTTGTGAAACCACAAACCTAGATTGAACTTATTATAATTCACACGTCTATCATATGCATGAAATATAGTTCCAATGAAGCTCAATAAACTAACTTTACACACTTCATCGATTTTGACACCGTAAGAGTTGTTAATGAACTCAAGCACCTAGGACCACCTGCAAAACCAAGATAAGGCTTCCACACGAGAGTAGCAAGAGATAAAATGTTGGAATTTAGTGCAATAACAAAATGATGTTATTATCACACACTAAATGATAAAATATGCCTCAACTCTCCTTTGAATTGACAGAGTTAATATGAACTCATCTAAACTAGATAGGAGGGAGAGGTGAGTGCAGAATATATAGCAGAATATGGGAAAAAAAATCCAAGAGGGGCAATAACTCCCAAATAACCAAATTAGGTGGGAGTTATTCCTACTTGAAAAATGCCAAACATGTGGCATAACCTACTCAGAAAGAGACAGATGAGTGGTTTTGTGAAGTGGCATATAAGGCCAAAAGAGGGTGTGAAACTCAACCACCCAAGTGTGAGTAGGAGCAACACATGTAATCAATGGATTATGCCACGTGTCCTCACATGAACCACATCTCCTATAACCTAAGGTATGCTTAATAATGTGTAGGAAAAATAATATTAAAAAACCTACACTAACACCCCCCCCTTAAGCATAGCTTAGGTGGGTGAAAGGATGAAAAAATGCAAAGATGGGTCCCGGCTATAAGGCCATGTTAGGTACCCATGTACAATGATGAAATCTCTCAAAGATGAGAAAGAGAAAACCCGTAAGACAAAAATATCCCCCAAGAGAGAAGAAGAAGAGAGATCATATAGTCCCCAAATATAGAATCTCCTACATTGTTGGTGACTGCTCCACACAAGAATTTGAAGATGATCCAAGATCGTCGAACAATATTCCTCCCCTTGGGAAGAAAGAAAACCAAGGATGTATGCAAGATATCTTCCCATTCCTGAAAGGAATATGAAGGAAGAATGATGAAAACATATGATGTCTCTGAACTTTGCTTAAGTGTCCCCATGTCAATGCTGAAATTTGTCACCATCAAATCAGGTGTTCTAGGCCACACTGCAGAAGATGAAAATCTAGAACCTAGTGGAGATGGATGTAGAAAAAAATTCAAAGACAAAAATATCTCCTCTAAAGACAAAGGTGTCTTCTCCAAATGATGCTCAATAGTGGCCATAGTCATGTCAAGCTGTGAAGAATGATCATGTGGGTAAAGAACAAGAGGGTCAAAAGGTTCCCCCTCAACATTTGAAGAAGACAAAGCAAATTTATCAAAGAGAATATGTCTGCACTCAATTGTGTCCTCCAAGTCTGCAAGATAGGACTCAAAAAGAAAACTTGCAATGTCTGTCAAGTACTGCTCCCAAGTAGTTGTATCTGGAAGACAATGAATGTCTTGTTGCGCTAAATCAATAGAAGTCGTGGATGTAGCAATACTAGTATCATCATAAGCAATAGGTGATGTAGGAGATGAAGTATCAACACATGTCTCTTGAACCTCAGTTGAAATGATAACAAGATTCACTTGACCATATTGAATCTCCTCAAAAGTGTCCACACTAGATGCATGAGTGTGTACATCAGCCGAAGGAATATCAGAGGAAAAATGTGAGAAGGTGTATACATGAGATTGATGATCTGCCTCCCCAACTGCAACAATATCTTTGCTATACAAATCCCGAATAATCATAGAATCTAGTGTGAACTCAATACTCTTTCCTTCCCCACCATGTGTGATTTGATAGATAGAAAGGATGTTTGTTGACAATGAAGGAACACAAAGAACATTGTTGAATGATCCTTTGTCTATTTCAATAGATCCTTTCCCACAAACACTCACATGTGTGTTGTTAGCCATCAAGATGTTTTGTGAAGAACTAGTTTCAAATGAAGAGAACATATTTTGTGATGAAGCCATGTGATGTGAAGCTCCAGAATCAAGGACCCATCTCCTTGACTCAGAATCTACAACTGCAACAAGTTATTTCCCCTTTTGTTTCTTTGACTTTGGTTTAGAAGATGATGATGAATCCTTTGACATAGTTGAGGGCAAATTGATTTTATTCTTTGCTAAAAGATTCTTCAACTCATCATTTTTTTTTAAATAACATTGATGTTCATCATGACCAGGTTTATTGTAATATGCACATGTGAGCTTCTCCTTCTTAGATGATTCTCCTTTTGAGGAAGAGGATTCAAATTCTTTTTGTGGCTTGTTCTTTTTCTTCTGTTGTTTCTGATCAGGATGCCCTGATTCTTTCTGTACCTTAGGCTCACTAGCCATCAAAACTTGTGACTTGGAAACCTTAATGAGACCCATCTGAATCAGTTTTGCTTCCTCTTGGATTAGAAGATCTGAAAATGCATCAAATGTAGTTCCCATAGAAATCCTATTGGTGTCAAGGCCAGAAAAAAACACGGAATACTCAAGACCAAGATGGATAACACATTCAGAATCAACTGTAAATCCTCCTTAGTAATCTTGCAATCCTTTAGTTGTGATCTTAGTTGCTTAATCTTGGAGATATAGTCTTGGATGTGATAAAAAAGAATTGGATCAAGATTCATCAAATCATTATCAATCTGATAACCCCTAATCTTATCGGTTTTACCATACAAATTTTCAAGAGTCTCCCAAGCCTCCTTAGGTGTCTTGCATGATTCAAGATGAAATTTTAAATCAAAAGAGACTAGTGAACAAATGTAACCAAGAGTTTTCTCATGATTGATCTCCGACAAAGCTTTTGCACCAACATCAGTAAGTTGAGGAATAGATTCTTTTACATAGCCTGTGCAACCTTTTACCATTAGATAATTCCATACTGATTGTTTCCATGATGCATAATTATATGGAGTTAGGAGTTCAATGTTATGTTTCCCCATTGTAAGAACACACAACAAAGAAATGAAAGAAATCAAACACCACAAAATCACCCCCCCAAATTAACTCAATCAATGATCCCCCCCAAATAAATATGATGGTGGCATTTTATAATTATTGTGTTTACAATTCTAGAGTTGTTTTCCAGAGTTTTACAATGTCCAATATTGGACCCAAATACTGAAAGTGCAAAATAATCTTAGAATAAGAACCTCAAAATAGCACCAATGTGTAGTGCTCATAAAAATATCAACTTTCAAACAAATAATCACCTTGATCTGAGGTCATATGTGAAAGTCAGATTCGTTTGAAGTTCCAAAAATGAGAATTGTCCTTCAGATGTGTTGATAAAACTAATTTTCTGCAAATTTTGGATCACTTGAGAAAAAATGTATAACACCACTGGAAAGCCTACAAAATTCTACCCCAAATCAAAAAAAACTTCTTGCAAAAAGGAGCCAAAATGACTGAGATATAGGCTTTTGAAGATCGGGTGCAAAATGCAAAACTCCAATGGAGAGGGGGTCTACTGAAACGTTATGATTTAGTTTTTGAAAAATATATAACCTTTATGCAAAAACTAGAAACGACCCAGATGGTTTTTTCTGCTGCAAACAAAACCCAGATGGTGGATTTTCTTTAAAATATACATAAAATGAGGATCTAGTGTAAAATAGAAACCTTTAGCAACAAAAAACGACCCCAGCAACCAAAAAACAGCATAAAAAGGTAGAATCAGCTACCTAAGACAAGCAAAGTCATGCTTCAACCTGCAATACTGGTTAAAACATTCACAAATATCTCAAATTTGAGAAGGGGCTTGCAGATCTAATGCTCTGATACCATGTAAGAGTTGTTGATGAACTTGAGCACCCAGGATCGCCTGCAAAACCAAGATAAGCTTTCCACACAAGAGTAGAAAGAGATAAAATGCTGGAATATAGTGCAATAACAAAATGATGTTATTATCACACCTAAATGATACAATATGCCTCAACTCTCCGCTGAATTGATTGGGTTAATATGAACTCATCTGAACTAGATAAGAGGGAGAGGTGAGTGCAGAATATATAGCAGAATATGGGAAAATAATTTCAAGAGAGGAAATAACTCCCAAATAACCAAATTAGGTGGGAGTTATACCTACTTGGAAAATGCCAAACATGTGGCATAACCTACTCAGAAAGAGACAAATGAGTTTTTGTGAAGTGGCGTATAAGGCCAAAAGAGGGTGTGAAACTCAACCACCCAAGTGTGAGTAGGAGCACATGTAATCGATGGATTACGCCACATGTCCTCACATGAACCACATCTCCTATAACCTAAGGTATGCTTAATAATGTGTAGGAAAAATAATATTAAAAAACCTACACTAACAAATTTCAGCAGGGCAACTAGATGATGAAGGTTGTGTTGTTACATTTAGTGATAAAAATTGGAAGGTTACAAAAGGTGCCTTAGTGGTAGAAAAAGGTGTGAAAGTAGGAACCTTATATCTTTGTATAGGTCATAATGTTCCTTCTACTTTAGCTATTGCAAATAAAAATCAATGTTCATGAACAGTTGTTGTAGTTTAGCAGGTAGAAAATCATATACTTGTTGTGGATTCTGAATCAATACTATGGCATAATAGACTTTGACATATGAGTGCAAAAGGTATGAAATTACTTCATTCAAATAATGTTTTACTAGGTCTAAAATGTGTTAATATGGATTTTTGTGAAAGTTGTGTTTATGGGAAACAAAATAGAGTTAGTTTTCTCAAAGTTGGTGATGCAGAGTTAGGAGGATTCAACAGCATATCCCACAATCCTTCAAAATTAATCCAAATCAATATTTGTATAACACATTCTATTATTCATTCTATGTCACATTGGAAACATAACCATGGTAGCCTAAAAGAAATTATTTCATTTTTCTCAAAACTGCAAACCCTAGACAGGGTTCAAACCTACCCTCACTAAAGTGATCATAACTTATTCAAATCTTAATGAAATTTGATGAGACTTGAATCAAATGAAATTATATTAATATAGGAAAAACATAAAATTGGTTTCAGACCCAAAATATATAATTTAAAATCCGTACCATCACATTCTTTCAGACTGTAAATTCTGCACAATATTGTTAAAATAGGCAGTCTCACCAAAATAATCATATCTCCCACAAAACTCAATAAAATTGAATGAGACAAAAAGAATTGGAAACTATAAATAGATATATTTCCATCCATATATGATAATCCATTATTTGAGTGCATACCAGTCCATACAAACCACAACTTCAACCTGGAAACAATGTAGAAATCATAAAATGCACACCAAACTTGAGGTTGCCATTCATCAAACTTCACAAATAATGTCTCCAACCTCTCCATTCGAGTTTTGGAGGATGTACTTATATATTTACAACCAAAACCAACTATTTTCAACCACCTTTTAGTTAGTTTGTTGACAAAACACCTTAATGACACTTTTGACAAGTTGCTTGACAACTTTCTTGAGCAACTTTTACAATTTTTACAATATGGAACAACTTTAAACATTATTTGACAAATGACTTCAAATATTACTTCCTAAGAATCAAAAACCTATAAAATGGTTTTATAAACCTTATTATAAGACCCAATACATAAAATAGAGCAACTATTTACAAATGGCCTCATGGAGTCAAGAAATCAAACAAGTGCTCCTGCACCAGATGGGAAACAAAAGAAAAATGAGAAATTGGAGCTTGTGCATATAGATGTATGGGGACTAGCTCAGGTATCTTCTCTTGGTGGATCTTAGTATTATGTTACATTCATTCATGATGCAACTATGAAGGTATGAATTTATTTCCTTAGGCATAAATCTGATGTATTTGAAACTTTTAAAAAATGGAGAAGCTTGGTTGAGAATGAGACATGTAAAAATTTAAAATGTCTTAGATCTGATAATGGTGGTGAGTATTGCAGCAAATATTTTTAAGATTATTGTTCCTCTAATGGTATTTGTAGGTAGAAAAGGGTTCCAAGGACTCCAAAGGAAAATGGAGTGGATGAGCGCATGAATAGAACAATAATGGAGCATGCACAAACTATGAGATTACATGTTGGGCTATCTTTAAACATGTCGGCAGAGGTTGTAAACATTGTTGTTTATTTAATTAATAGAGGTCCATCTAGTCCTTTGGGTTGTGGTATTCCAGAGGAAGCATGGATAGGTAAGAAGGTGAGTTATTCTTTTCTCAAAACCTTCAGTTGTGAAGCATTTACACATGTAGATTCTGAAAATAGAACCAAGCTTGATGCAGAATCAAAGAAATGTATATTTGTTGGATATGGCATTGATGAATTTGGTTATAGGCTTTGGGATTTTGAAAATAAGAAAATTGTGACAAGCGGGAATGTCATATTCAATGAGACAGTGTTGTACAAAGATCTATTGCAGAAGCATGAGAATAAAGAAAAGGATTATGCAGTGTTGGATGATATTACAAACAACAATGTTCCAGTGGTTCCTCATGCTCTACAACAACAACAAGAAATACCACAAACTCCAGTGAATGTTAGGCGATCTTCAAGGATAAGTAGACCTCTAGAAATATTTTCTCCCTCTTTGTATTATATTTTATTAACTGATGTTGGTGAACCAGAATGTTATCATGAAGTCATGCAGGTGGATACCAAGGTTCAGTGGGAGCACAGAATGGAAGAAGAAATGGACTCCTTGCTGAAAAATTAGACTTGGGAATTATGCAAGTTGCCTGCAAGTAAAAAGGTTTTACCAAACAAATGGGTTTACAGGTTGAAAGAGGAGGATGGAGGTAAGCAAAGATTTAAAGCCAGATTAGTTGTAAAGGGATTTGCACATAAAAAGGTATTGATTTTGATGAAATATTTTCTCTAGTTGTTAAAATGATTTCTATCCGTATAGTTTTAAGTATTGTGGCTTCTAAAGATTTTCATTTAGAACAACTTGATGTTAAAACCGCCTTTCTCCATGGTGATTTGGAAGAGGAAATATATATGGAACAACCACAAGGATTTGAGGTCAAAGGTAAGGAGAAACTAGTGTGCAGATTGAAGAAAAGTTTATATGGCTTGAAGCAAGTAGCTTGAAAATGGTATATTAAATTTGATAGTTTTATGGTTGAGCAAGGCTACAATAGGTGTAATTCAAACCATTGTGTTTACTTTAAGAGGTTAGTTGAATATAGTTACATTATTTTATGTTTATATGTTGATGATATGCTTGTAGTAGGGTCTAACATGGATCACATAAAGGAGTTAAAACAACAATTATAAAATTCATTTAATATGAAGGATTTGGGGGGTAGCAAAACAAATCCTTGGTATGAATATTACAAGAGATAGGAAAAATAGAAAATTATTTCTATCTCAAGTTGATTATGTTGAAAAAGTGTTGCAGAGATTTCATATAGAGAATGCAAAAGCTCTCAGCACACCTTTGCCCAGTCATGTAAAATTGACTAAGGATATGTGTCCAAAGACACAAGAGGAGGAAGAAAAAATGTCCAAGGTACCATATGCTTCATCTGTAGGCAATTTAATGTACATCATGGTCTATATGAGACTAGATATTGCACATGTTGTAGGAGTTGTTAGCAATTATATGAGTCATCATGGAGTTGAGCATTGGAATGCGATAAAATGGATTCTGGGGTACTTAAGAGGTACATCCAATAAATTTTTATGTTTTGGGGGCTCTAATACAGATTTAAAAGGCTATGTTGACTTAGATTTGGTAGGGGATATAGATACCAGGTGGAGTACCATAGGTTATGTATTTACAGTTGGTGGGATAGCAGTGAGTTGGATTTCTCGGTTGCAAAAGGTGGTTGCTTTATCCACCATGGAGGTAGAGTATGTTGCTGCAACAAAGGCAACAAAGGAGATGATATGGCTGCAATTTTTCATGGAATAGTTGGGAAAAAAATAGGTTGAAAATCACTTGTTTACAGACAACTAGAGTTTTATACATCTTGCAAAGAATTCTACCTTGCGCTCTAAAACCAAACACATACAACTGAGATATAATTTCATTCAGTCAGTATTGGAGGATGGACAGGTAAAGTTGGAAGAGATTCATATAGATGAAAATCCAACAAATATGTTTACAAATGCAGTGAAAAGGGAGAAGTTGAGCTCCTCTTCAACTTCAGTTGGTCTTCATGGTTAAAAGTATAATAGAGCAGCAAGGTCCAGGGTGCTTATTTCCAATCGGAGCTATAAGTGCAGTGGTTTCATCTAGGATCAGTCTCCAACTGGGAGATTGTGTTGGTGTGGAGCCTGATCAGTCTCCAAGTGGGAGATTGTTGGTATGTGGCAACTAATCATGCTATACTGTACACTTTTTAATTACTATACACTTTTTTTCACCTTTTTTCGCTGTGTCACCGAAAAAAGAAAACAAGTCGACTTTGTAAACCCTAATTTCTGGAAGCTTCTAAAAGCTTGTTATAAGTGGTTGGGATGGAGAGTTGTGGTATGACATTATTCATGATATTGTAATATGTATTGCACTAGATAATAAAATCATTGGATGGATGCGGTTTGGTGGATGTAGCCCATATTGGGTGAACCATGTTAAATTCTCTGTGTTATATTTTTTTAGTGTTTTATTTCTCGGTTTGTTGATAAAATTTACATTTAACTTGTTATATATTTGCCTTCTAACCCTAACAGTGGAACCCTTAAGTTTTTCCTGGTTCCACTAAGTTTGAGGTTAAACCTTGATGGTCATCATCCTAGGGTCTTGGTTTTGTGAAATTTTCATGTCCGTATCCTTTTGGCTTCTGACTTTCTATTTTCAATTTGATTGGTTGTATCGGTTCTCGATCTTTTCCTTAGTCCCTCATGGTTTCCAGTCTCATGGTTTATCGGCCCTTTCATTATCTTACCCATCATGGCTAGGTCATCCTTTAAAACAACCTTTGGCACACGTACTATTATTTTCTCCTTAAGTTGGGTTTTGAGTTTTACATTTCCCATTGCCTATTCATTTTAAAGTTTTGTCAAGTAACCCATGATGAGTGATGCCCTTCCTCTTTTGTATTGGTAGCTTATGTGTCTTTGCGTGTTCGTTTGTGTCCACAAGGAAGTAACTCCCAATGAGCAATGCAGTCAACATTTTGACCCATCGCTCCCCTCTTAACTATTGCTAGTTATTTTGTGCAGAATAAGATTGAACCAGCGACCGATGATGTGAAGGACATCTCCCATCACTAAGGTATGATGCTTCACCAATTTAACTTGGCCATATGTGGTCTATCAAGCGATGAGCGATACAAGAGAGATCAATGGCCAAAATCTCTCTATCGTAGATGGACAATTTCTATCTCATCATTGGCCTTCCTACTATTGATTGTTAGAATTCTAAAGTGGACTCGGGAGCAGCAACACTTGATCCCATGTCTAAGAGGATGAAATGTATTATCTACCCGACCCATCACTTGGTACACATTATGTTGCTGAAAGGACACTATGAGGTGGTGAATACATGCGAACCACAGGATCAAGTCCTCAAGCTCGTAAATCAATAGTGTATATTCAAATGAGAATGGGTGACTGACAAAGTGGGTATTTTCACTCGTGCGAGCTTCCCTGTGCAATCAATGGTGCTCGTACTATGACAAATAATTATGTAAGGGTTCCATTTTCATTTTCTACCTTGCTATGAGTAATTGAAAGAAGCAGTGACGAAGTGGGAACATGAGTGGAGGAATGTTGGAGGAGCCATTTTTGCGTAAGTTTGTGCCAAACATTGAAAATATTTATTCTCTTGATGAATTGTATTTGTGTCTTGTGTATCCATAATCATACTTTGGGGTTAGAATAGGGTTTTCTATATTGTATAAACTAGTGTTTGTTTTGGGTTGGGGTAATATTAGAAATTAGTATTAGTCTATAATAGTGATCGTGAAGTTTTTATCTTCAATTCGACACCTAGTTGAGTTTGCAATTGAGAAAGGAACCCTAGTATAAGGAAAGGATGAGTCAACCAGGTGATTCATCCACTTCTAAACCCATGTCGAAAATAAAGAGGCAACACACCTCTCATGAAAGTGCACATGAACATGAAGGCCCTAACAAGAAGAAAGGGCAGCCAAAGAATTATGTTCATTTTATGGACAAATTTCAACCTCTAGATGTCAAAGTGAGAGGCAAGAAATCAACAGGAGACGAGGTGTTAACCTCTAATTTTAAGGACCTCATGGCAGAGATAGGTGATATTTTTGTGCCAAAGTCAGGTTGGGAGTTGTTTGTGAATACCTTTACAAGGAGGGATGCTCCTCATCCTAGCCAAAATTTTTGGGGGTATGACTTGGGAAATCTGGTTCTCCTAAATGTCTTTGTGTAAGTGGATTTAATGTTCCAGCTTTCCAACAAATATGATGATGTTAACAGGGTTATTACTGACATGTTTGGAAAAACCCTCCTGGAAGTAAAGAGAAGAAAAGTTATAGAGGTCTTTGGCATGAACCCTGATGCTATTGAGAAAATTAGCATGGAGAACTTGCAGAAGTATTATAATGCACATAGGGTTGGGTACAAAAAAAGTGAATTACCCAAATACAAGCTAGAAAAGGATTCCATGTTTGCACTTAAAGAGGTCAAGCCCTTGGACTGCGAAGAATTTGTAGATTATTTCAAGTACACATACTACATGTTGTGTCAAGTGCTTGGGATTAAGTGTGATGGGAGGATATCATCAGCTATGCTAGTTAGGATTATAGATATCCAACATAGGTGTCAACATAGATGGTTCGATTATGCTCACTACATGGCTGAGTAGTTGCACTATGATTTAATAAGGTTAAAAGAGAGAAGAACCTCATGGACTTTCAAACACTATTTTGTATTAATGCACATGCTCTTATATCAAGGAAGGGAAGTTTTCACTAGGTATTTGCAATTGAGGTGAGTGGACAACAATAACCATAGATTACGAGTGCATATGTGGACTTACATCTTGGATTTGCATTGCTCCACCTCAAATTATGCTGAGTTTTGTAATACAATAAAGCACACTATCCTGGTGCAAATGGGAGTACTGCTAGTGGAAATCATTTCTAAAAAAATTAGGGCTTTATTAAGGCCAAGGGAATACGAAGATGACCCCAATTATGAGTGCAATTGGGGAGATTGGTATTTGTATGGAAAAAGCACTATTATCAGATGTTATGGAATTGTTGTGGCCCCACATGTGATGCCTACATATGTGTTTGATAGGTTGGAATTCTTGGAGATCATGTGGCAAATGGATAACAGTGATGCTGAAAATTTTAGGGCCTCCAAGAAAGCTTCTATCATTGCTACTACCTTTTCTTTTGATCATTTTGTTGTCACTACAAAAGAGGCCTATGAGGTTTTTTGTATAATGGTAAACACTTTGAGGATGGGTGTAGCCCCTATTAGAAATTTTTCCCTGAAGGGGTCATTGATAGGGAGAAGGTTAACTAAGGAATATTAGGGTATGGGCCTCACTAGTTTCTCTTCAAGGAAGATGTAGTGAGAAACTTGTTGACTGTAACTGTTGCCCAGGATAGGGGAGCAATGTGGATGAAAATTGTTGACATGGTGCGAAGAGCTCGATGCAAAAATTCCTTTTATGAAAGCTCTTATAAACACATTGATGATAAATTCACCAAAAGGAAAATACTCCTCAGTGATTTCAGTGATGGCACTTTATTTGAGAAAATACAACAAGTAGAGGATTTAGCCCAGGCTTCTTTACAAGAGCACTTGATAAAGACTAGTGGCCAGTCAATGGAGCTGGTAACACCAGAGGTTTGACAACAACTGTTGAATGTTATGGACACCCCTCCTATGGATTTTCCTCCTGAGGAGGTTGGTGAAGCACAAAATGTTGAAGCTGACACACAACAACCTTCCATCGAGTCAGACCCCATTGAGCACTGAGTGGAACAAGAATTTTCTTATCTTGGTATTCGGGATGCAATAAAACCTTTTGTTCTAGATGATAGGCTAGTACCTTTGGAGTATGATGAGAGCAAGGATAATGATGCAAGGCTTTTAGCTTGTGCTAAGTTCTTGGAAGATGACTCTTTTGTGGCTTCAAAGGAATTCAAGGAATTTGTTGTTGAATTAAAGGCTCAAGAAATAAGTGATAAGATACAAGTTGCAGTAGAGGTGGTTGATCCTTCTTACCATTAGGAAGTGAAAATGCGTACTGAGGAAGAGATTGCCCAAGAAATTACCCAGATGAATCCAGTGGAGGCCAGGAGGTTTGTCAAAGACAGTGGAATGTTAGTTATGCCTGATTGGATTTTTTCCTCCATAATTGCCTTTGATGCAATTAAAAGTGATCCAGGTGCATCCGTGTCTTAAGGAGAAATTTGATGAAAATACTTTTGGCTCAGTTTTTAGTCCTAGTTTAAATGCATTGGCTATTTGGTATCTGACTCCAGATTCAAGGAGGTGCATACTTAGTAGAAAGGTAACTGGCCTCTCGGGTGATGTGATCATTGGGAGAGCTTAAGAGATGACAACCCCACAAGTTGCAAGGTTGAAAATGCATTCAACTGTGTTGAGTGCTGATACTGCAGAGATCAATCAAGCTAAGTACTCAAAATTATTAGAGAGGCACAATAAATTGGTTGAAGAGTACAATAAAGTAAGATTTACCCTTGCTAGGGCTAGCTAGAGGGCCCTCCCAACTTCCCCATCTAATACTTCACCTCAGGATAAGGACACTTTGAAATTGAGAATCAATGATTTGAAGAAGGAACTCCAGACAACTCAGGGTGAGAATGATAGACTCCAAGAGGGCATGAATAACACTTCCAAATACATGGTTGCGGGTTTCCTCAGACACAGGTGGCATAAGATTTCTCTAATGATGGAAACTACATGGTTGACATATAAAGGTGTCCATGAAGCCTATGAGAAGTTTTAGAATATCCAAGAGGTCTTCGCAAACATCTAGAACAAGTGGAGCAGAAAACTGAGCAGCTTGAAATAAATTCAAGTGAATGCAAAAGGAGATCTTGAAGTCCCAGAAAAACTCCATGAGTCAATCGAAAGAATCAAAGTTGTTGGAGAAATTACAGGCTTCCATGAAAGAATTGGGGGTTCACTGCAAGGAAAAGTGAAGGCTTTTAGGTACATGGAGGAGTAGGGCATGCCTAAGGTTCTGAATGAATAGGGTAAGTCGAAGGATTATGACTCATGGAAAGCCTTGTTTGAAAATCCGACAATTAAGTGTCACGAGGTGACTAATGTTGAAGATAAACAAAAATTATCAACATTAAATGATCTGGTTGATAATCTTCTCAAAATTGAGATAGGAATGGACACCTTTGTAAAGGAGGCCCGGGTCATGTTAGATGCAAGGTACAATGCTTATAGTATCAAAGTGTAGAAGCTGCTAGATGATAATTGGCCTACTGAGGAAGAGCATAGGGATTGGTTAGATAAATATGTTGAGTGAACCACAAGGGGGTGGTAAGTGGAATTATAATATGGTCTAGTATAATACAGGTCTGAACTTTGAAACAAACTTTGTAAAAGAAATATATATCCTCTTAGCAGAATATACACATGAAGCTCTAATCAAGGTTCCTTTTGTTTTCTCTTGGCTCTTCTGTTTCATTTTGGTTTATCCTATAGATGGTGTAATGATGTGGACTTTTAAAGAAACATGTGAGCGGTTTTTGTATGCACATTTGAGTGATGGTGCTTGTAGTCTTTTTCCCCCCATTTTGGTAAAGTGCAAATATAACCGTTGAGGGGTTGAAATGAAATGAAATGTTGATGATGCATGCTGAAATGTAATTTGGTATGCCAATAGCGTGATGCTTGTTTTCTCCCATAGTATTATAAAAGGGAATTCAAGGCTATTGAGTGGGGGTCTTTGAAATTATTTTGGATCTCAGGTACCATTTTTTAGAACATTACCAGGAAATATGTGAGCATATAGAATGGATAGTTGAGTCTAGGATTATAAGTTTATGTTTACAAGTAGATTAAAAGTTTTTACAACAATTGTAGCATTTTGGCACCAATTAATGGAATATTCAAGAAATATTTTCTCCAATGAAATGGTCAAAGATTATTTCATTTGGTCTCTAGTTGTTGTGATAAGATGTGTGTTTTCATTACGTGCTTCAATTCAAAGAATTGATTAAATGCTTTTAGTGTGATCACTGATCCATGTGTTATTATATAGGATTCACAATAATTATCTATATGGATCTTCTAAGTTGTGAATTTGTAATGCAAGTCCACAATAATATATTGATGTTGGTGTTGTAATTCTTGTGTTACTATTATTTGCAAATTTGACCCCGTCACCCTATGAGAAGGTACTATTTTATGCATTAGTCAAAGTTCTATGTACTTGACCAATCAAATTGTGTCAAATAACAACTCATTTGAATTAAATTGTGTTTATAATGATGATGGCTATTGTGGTTGTAAGTTAGTTCACCCATTCTCTGCTTCGAGTTACCGGGTGTAAAGGATTTTCCAAATTCTTGCAAATCGTTGTACTCCAAGTGCTGACATGAGAATGTATCTATTAAATTTACAATGTATGTGAATGTATCATGAGTTAATGTTATAAATACATTGTGGGATTACCCTCCCGGGTTTTGCAGAGCCCGAAGTGTAGGAGGAAAGCTAAATTGTTTTCTCTTGTTCGTTGGCCAACCCTTGCAGACTGTTGATCATTGGAAGTGGCAAGTCCATAGGCTATCTGTAAGATTTGGTTGGATTTTAAAAAGAGCCAACAGATTGGCGACTCTACTGGGGAGCTAGGTTTGAAATAATTAGTCTACAGAATGCCTTATCAAGGTGTGTGTGAGAATAAGTGGATTAACTAATAAGATAAACTAACACACCAATGAAATATTAGATTAAAGGAAACTAATTTAAAAAAGACAAATGCAAACTTTAAATAACAACAGCTCCTTCAAATGCATCCCATTTTCCTCTATCTCCAAGTATTTGATACAAGTCACTGGCTCTCAGTTGGTGTAAGCAGCAGCTTGTTGAAATGACAACTTAGGAGAATGAGATTTATGCAGCATGCATGATTATTTGCTAAATAATTTTAAGCTATGAAGTTAAAAAACTGAAATGCTATGAACTTGAGATGCTTATGCTAAAATGTTGATTCAAATGCAACTATAATGATTATGCTAAATTCACAAAATCTAGGATTCGGGGTCCTTTTCAACTCACAAGAGGGTTGTATTTATAGATTTTTGAAGGCAAGAATCTAGTTGGCCAAGATCAACGGTTGAGTTTCAAACCTGTCAAGATGAACGGTGAGAGATTGAGAAGTTGAGAAAAAGATGGAAGGTTGAGAGAAAGATGAGAGATGTTTGCTCAAACACAACCTTTTCCATTCAAAAATGAAGGAAAGTTGTCATTTGTGCACTTCATTTATGAAGAGTTAGTTGATAGTTGAGAAAAAATCCATAATTTATATAATTACATGTGACAAAGAATTAGAAACTTCCATTATTTAAATAAATAATATTTAATTATGTGTGAAAGATGATAAAAGCGCTTTTAATTAAATATATAAAATACTTAATTAAATATGAAAAAAAAAAAAGTTTCTAGTTAAATATTTTAGAATATTTAATTATGGAGGAAAGAAAGCTTTTAATTAAATATTATTAGAATATTTAATTGTGGAGGAAAGAAAGCTATTAATTAAATATTTTTAGAATATTTAATTGTGGAGGAAAGAAAATTTTTAATTAAATAATATTAGAATATTTAATTGTGGAGGAAAGAAAGCTTTTAATTAAATATTTTTAGAATATTTAATTGTGGAGGAAAGAAGAAAGAATTAGAAAGTGTTTAGTTAAATATTTTTAGAATATTTGATTATATGAGAAAGAAAACTTCTAATTAAATATTTGGAATATTTAATTAAATGTAGAGAATGGATTTAGAAGAATATTCCATTATTTGAATTTAAAAATTCAAACTTAGAATAATATGATAATTAATATAAATAAATTATGGAATCTATTTAATTTAATTAAGAATAAGATGATGATAATTAAATAAACTTATTTATTTAATTAAGCTAGAAGAATTAGAAAGGTGAACAATATAAATAAATAATTGAATTTATTTATATGTAGATGACTTTAGAATATATAATTAAATAATTCATATTTAATTAATTAACAGACTTGATTTATAATGACCATTTTTAGATGTGTACATTTTGCCCCTCTTTGAAGTGATGTGTTTTACACATTGCTTAAAAAAAAATTCAGATAATGAAAATTTTTCCCTTGACTTTGAAAATTTGGCCGATGATGCTATATGCCCCCTCGGGTGATGAATCGGATAAAATTTTGAATGTTTTGGATTTTTGATTTTTTTGGAAATTTTTGATGATTTTGAAAATGTGCAGTGATTCCTTGTCCGATTCATCGGCCGATAAAGATGATTTGATGAAAACCACTATTGAAAGATTGATATAAAATGATGATGATGATGATGATGATGTTTTTTGATTGATTCATCATGTGATAGTGAATTTGTGATGATTGATAAGAATGATAGGATAGATTGATAAATTTGTTTTCATGATTGATGAAAAACAAATAGTAAGATTGATAAATTTTCTTTCATGATTGAAAAATAAATAGTAAGATTGATAAATTTTCTTTCATGATTGAAAAACAAATAGTAAGATTGATAAATTTCATTTCATGATTGATGAAAAGCAAATAGTAAGAGTGATAAATTTGCTTTCATGATTGAAAAAAAAATAGTAAGATTGATAAATTTCCTTTCATGATTGAAAAAAAAAATAGTAAGATTGATAAATTTGCTTTCATGATTGAAAAACAAATAGTAAGATTGATAAATTTTCTTTCATGATTGCTGAAAAACAAATAGTAAGAGTGATAAATTTCCTTTCATGATTGAAAAACAAATAGTAAGAGTGATAAATTTTCTTTCATGATTGATGAAAAACAAATAGTAAGAGTGATAAATTTTCTTTCATGATTGATGAAAAATAAATAGTAAGAGTGATTTGATTGATTGGATTTGATTGATTTGATAGAAGAGGATTGATACAATAATTTGAGGAAGATGAGTGAAGGGTTGAATGATTAAATGATTGGATTGAGATGAGGAAGATGATGCAAATGATGGACAAGAGAGGATGATAAGAAATAGGAGAAAAATGAGAAGAAAGAACAAATGGATTCAAAAATAAGTATGATATTGCCCCAAGAAAACTACAAGCCAAGATGGATTGATGATGATGATAGTGTTGTTGATGAGGGAAGGATTCATCTCAAAACAACACAAGGATATGGAAAAATACATCCCGGTGATGATGATGATGAGAGTGTTGTTGATAAGGGAAGGATACATCCCGATGATGATGATGATCAAGGCTTGTAGTAAGGCTAGGAACAAGACCAAAGGTATGATTAAATGATTTGTGCTAGATTGAATGGATTGATTAGATGAGATGGGAAGAAAGGATTGGATGAATTGATTGAGATGAATTGATTGAAATGAGATTGAAAGAAATGATTGGATGGATTGATTGAGATAATGTAGATGAGATGTGATGGATATGATAATGCTCATGCATAAACTAAGATGGATGCAATCTATCTAATATGAAAACTAAAATGCAAAGTTGTCATTTTGTGAGCTGATTTATGCTTTATATTTCATCATTGAGATTTTTGAAATGTTGAAAGTTAGTACAAGCATCAAAAGGGGATATTCACACCATTGATGACCTGAGTACTGCTTCCATGATGTTTGATATAGCAAGTCAATACAAGCATCGAGGTATAATTGAACCAAGATGACTTGAGTATTGTTTGCATAAATAGACAAAAGTTAACCATTTTCCTATGCAAACTCTGAAATTTCATCGATGATACGTTATAGAGCATGTCCCATGAAAAATTTGCACAATACTAGTGATTAGCTTACAGACAGCAAGCAAAGAAAAATCATACTCCTTCCTTGTGATTCATGTTCAATACATCATCGAACCACTCCAGAGATATGATGTGAACAAATGAAAACAACAATTCAACTTATGCCTTAAGTTTGTCATTCAATTTATTCAAATTAAGATCATGCAATTTGTTTTAGTTTTCTGTTAAACCATTGTTGAGACTCAGTTTTGAATGGACAATTTGTTGTTTCTGATATTCCAAATGCTTGACACATGTTGTTGTTTGTCTGCCAAAAAGAGTTCCAAGAAGCAAATTGCCCCTAAATGACCTTGCACTTTGACTCCTAATTAAACACCTCTACTGCTAAGGATAACCCTAATCATCAAGCCATGATGAAATCCTTATTGTTTCAACGAAATGTTTGGATGCCTGATGCAGATGCGATGGCCACGCATGTATGTGAGGTTGATGAAAGATGGATATGCAGAATGTATCCTAATAGATGAGGGAGCCAAACAAATTACAAATAATGCTTGTTTGTCAGGTTTTCACCATTTGTTTTTATTGCATTTTTCTTGATTTTATGACTTTTTTGTTGTTACCAAGATGCCTATTTTCCAGGTTTTCATCAAGGCAACAAATTTTTTTTCTCTTTTTGATTTTTTTTGTATTTTTTTAGGACTTTTTATATTGTTTTTGATATTTTTAGGCATAAAACTTCTTCAAGTGAATGTTGTTGGTCGGGTCTTCAAATAGGTCCCCTTCTAATGTTGACAACTAATATGCCCCTGATCCATATGCTGCAATGATAATGAATGGACCCAACCAATTAGGTTCGAACTTGCCTTTATTTTCTCGATCTTGCTAATTACGAGGGTTTTCTTTGAGAACCAAGTCACCCACTTGAAAAGCTCGTGGTTTGACTCTGTGATTGTAGCTGCGGGACATAATTTGTTGATATCCCTTTAAATGATTAACTGCAATTTGACGTCATTCATCAAACAGTTCTAACTCTTGCAACCTTGATACTCTATAGTCTTCATCATTGATTAGCCCCTTTAGTGATACTCAAAGTAAGGGAATCTCAACTTCTAGTGGTAAATAGCTTCTACTCCATAGACCAAAGCATAGGGAGTAGCACCAGTTGGTGTGCGAATACTTGTTCTATATGCCCACAATGCTGGATTTAATTGGACAAGCCAATCATGACTCGTCTCATTCACTGTTTTCTTCAAAATCTTTAGAATTGTTTTGTTTGAAGCTCCAGCTTGACCATTTCCTTGTGGATAATAAGGTGTAGAGAACCTGTGTGGGCACCAAAAATGTGTGTGAGAATAAGTGAATTAACTAATAAGATAAACTAACACACCAATGAAACATTAGATTAAAGGAAACTAATTTAGAAAAGACAAATGAAAACTCTAAATAACAACAGCTCCTTCAAATGTGTCTCATTGTCCTCTATCTCCAAGGATTTGATACAAGTCACTGGCTCTCAGTTGGTGTAAGAAACAACTTGTTGAAATGACAACTTAGGAGAATGAGATTTATGCAGCATGCATGATTATTTGGTAAATGATTTTAAGCTATGAAGTTAAAAAACTGAAATGCTATGAACTTGAGATGCTTATGCTAAAATTTTGATTCAAATGAAACTATAATGATTATGCTAAATTCACAAAATCTAGGATTCAGGGTCCTTTTCAACTCACAAGAGGGTTGTATTTATAGATTTTTGGAGGCAAGAATCTAGTTGGCCAAGATCAACGGTTGAGTTTCAAACCTGTCAAGATGAACGGTGAGAGATTGAGAAGTTGAGAAAAAGATGGAAGGTTGAGAGAAAGATGGGAGATGTTTCCTCAAACACAACCTTTTCCCTTCAAAAATGAAGGAAAGATGTCATTTGTGTACTTCATTTATGAAGAGTTAGTTGATAGTTGAGGAAAAATCCATAATTAAATAAATAATTTAATTACATGTGACAAAGAATTAGAAGCTTCCATAATTTAAATAAATAATATTTAATTATGTGTGAGAGATGATAAAAACGTTTTTAATTAAATATATAAAATACTTAATTAAATATGAAAAGAAGAAAGTTTCTAATTAAATATTTTAGAATATTTAATTATAGAGGAAAGAAAGCTTTTAATTAAATATTATTAGAATATTTAATTGTGGAGGAAAGAAAGATTTTAATTAAATATTTTTAGAATATTTAATTGTGGAGGAAAGAAGAAAGAATTAGAAAGTGTTTAATTAAATATTTTTAGAATATTTGATTATATGAGAAAGAAAACTTCTAATTAAATATTTGGAATATTTAATTAAATGTAGAGAATGGATTTAGAAGAATATTCCATTATTTGAATTTAAAAATTCACACTTAGAATAATATGATAATTAATATAAATAAATTATGGAATTTATTTAATTTAATTAAGAAGAAGATGATGATAATTAAATAAACTTATTTATTTAATTAAACTAGAAGAATTAGAAAGGTGAACGATATAAATAAATAATTGAATTTATTTATATGTAGATGAATTTAGAATATTAATTAAATAATTCATATTTGATTAATTAACAAGCTTGATTTATAATGACCATTTTTAGATGTGTACACAAGGATTACTATGTTATATAGTGATATACATGCATAGAGTCGGTTTATTTGCAACATTGCTTCAAATATTTATTGTTCCTTGCATTAAGGTTCATGTTTGTCTTCCCACGTTTTAATTTTTCAAAGGCTTGTGCCCTAGGTTTGTTTAGAAACATATTGCATTTGTCAATGTTTGTTTGTATATCCAAGAATTTAGCAAGATTTGTATAAATTGTAACACAATTGCTACAAATTGGTCCCGAGGAATTTGGGTGGTGGCAATGAACTCTCTACACAAGTGTGAACCGATGTTTAAAGATATTAAGGAAGTATGAAGAAGAGGAGGAAGAAATCAAAGAGATTAGTGGACGTAAAGACAATCCAAATACAAATGTGGGGAACTTGGGGCCGTATGAAGAAGCATCCAGAGCAGAAGCTGGAAGGAGATTTATCTAGGCACATGAACCTGCAGAGGAAGTGGATAAAGGAAAAAAGTACTAAAAAATGTAAGTCTACTCCCCACCCTCTTCTTGAATGTAGTGGTCATTCTAGTTCTAGTTCAGAATGTGAAAATAATTTGTTAGATTTTGGTGATCATAGTTCTTCTGAGGTTGGAGAAGTTTACATGAATTCTGTTGTAGGAGAGCAATCTTTTGACCATGGAAAGAAGGGAGAGGGATAGAATACAAAGGGATAATGCTAGTGCTAGGCAGGCTAGGATTGAGGGACAATTAAATCTTGATTCTTATCGCTATACCCCTATCCCTTTAGATCTACTGACAAAGATGATGAATATTCCCGTAATGTTACCCTCAACTAGGAGGATGTTATAATAACATATGATGGTGATTCAACCTTGCCGGAGGAGGAATAATTTCTCCAAGATATGAGACTGCTTAATGAAAGAGCCTCCAAATCTAGTGAGAATAGGAAGAGGAGGGAGGCAGAGAGAGAGAAGGATTAGGGATGCAATAATTTAGAGAGACATGTTGCGAAGGAAAGTTGAGGGGATGGGAGAATTGGATAGGCTAGCAGCTGAGACAGTCCAAACAACCGGCCTAGTTGCTAAGGAAATTATGCCCAAAGTCCTTGAAACCCCTATTGATGATAATATTGCTACTAACTCACGAGCCAATAGTGCCAAAAATATTTTCATCCCAATTGATCCCCAACCCAAGAGTACGAGCCATGGTTCTCACAATTTTGATAAAGGAAAGAAACCCCTGGAGGGAGTTAAGATAAATGAGGAAGGTTGTCCTAAGAAATTCCCACTGCAAGATGAATCTATCCCCTTGATTAAGAAGTTGATGAAAGAGAACCAAGAATTGGAGAGGAAAATGAAGGAGATGGAGTTACTGGTTGTAAATAATGAGATGAAGAAGAAACTTAGTTTCTTAGAATCTATTGTAAGAGGTCCAGTTCTTGAAGCTCAAAGTTCCCAAGTCTATGTGTCATCCCCAAGCTCCCATGTAGGTGAAAAAATATCCCCCAATGGGAACCCCTCTAGTTCATCCTCCCAACTTGAAGACAAGATTAGGATAGTCCATTCTGACCAGCGACATGATTCCTAATATAGGAAACCAGAGGGTAACAATGAAAAGAGAAGGGATTATAATGAGCAGAATAATAAGGAGGAACCTTTTGGGAGAAGGTTGTTGCATACAAATAGATACAAACAACTATGTTTTGAAAATATTACTAGATACCCGAACCCTGTTCCAGATAATGCAAGGAAACATGTACCTAAGTTCACTGGAAATAATACTCTTAGTGGTGAAGACCATTTGAAAGCTTTCCAAAGTTTCGTTGAGGATTTTGAGTTATGGGATGAAGATGTTGCCATGAAGTACTTTATGCAATCCTTAACTGAAGATGCTAGATATTGGTATCGAAGTCTGCTAGATGTGAGTATTGATTGAAAGGATTCTTTCTACCACATTTTAAGTGAACAATATGGGGATCATACTGATCCACGCTTTAGACTTAATGATTTAAACAATATAACTAAAGGGCATATTGAATTAGCCACCGAGTTTAATGTTAGGTTTCAAAAGGCAATGTATAAAGTCCCCGCTTACTTGAGGCCTAATGAGAATGCATTCTTAGTTGTATCTTGTAATGCCTATGATCCAAAGATGTGTTATCTACTCCAAGAAAAAAAACCCACAGCATCTGAGGGAGGCTTACAAGATGGTGGTGAATATTGAGAACAATAGAAAATCCTTTGGTAAAGTGGGAAGGAGGGATGATTCTCAGCTTTTGAAGAACCCAAGGACCCAAAATGATAAGACAAATAAAGTTGTAGCCCCTGATGAGAAATTAGATCAAGTTCTTAGTCTGTTAAAGGCTGCCAAGAATGATAAGCTACAGTTTTAGAGAAATGAGAGACCTCCAAGGTTACAAGATTTCCCCTATCATACAAATTGGCACAATGGGAAGCTTGTGCAAAATAATTAGAAAAAATTTCAGGCCACACCTGATCCTTTGGAGAGGAATTCTACTAATGTTGTTGATGATTTTCCTTGGTGTGAGGTATGTTAGATTCCCCACTCATCACAGCAATGTGTCATTGCAAAATCTGTGGAAGAGACCCGAGATGACTAGGGAGAGTCTGATTCTCCCCAAGGCCATGATCAGATGGCCAATGTGTTCATGATTAAGTATGATCTTGATCGTGGTGAGTATTCTTCCAGTGATGATGTTGATACTAATGATGCATATGTACAATGACAGGAGGCTGGTGTGTATCATCAACAGGTCTTTTCAGATGAAGAGACAGAAAATGATTGCACTGTATACACTTTGGAGATAAACAATGTTTCTCTATGGTGATCATCTAATGAACAAATCGAAAGATATACAGCTACATTAGCCGCAAAAACGAGTGATCTCCAATTGAGGAACATGAATGTGAGTGGTGACCAGGGTACCCCTGGTAGCATGTTTGTAAAAGAAAACAACAAAGGATCCAGCTCATCAAATAATAAATATGATACCAATCCCAAGGAAAGTAAATAAATAAGGATTTGGGCTAAGAAGAATAGTAAAGCAAAAATTGATGGAAAAATTTCCCCTCAAGTCGGGAAAACTAAGGAGGATAAACTCTAGGTTGAAAATATTGTAGGACAATGCAAGAAAGTGTGTCCTGAAGATTTTTCTCTCCCTGAGTTACCAAGTTACCTCCCGGTGGATATGTTCCAAGTCTTATCTCAGGTTAAATTGATAGTCTCATTGTTAGAAATGATGAGAATCGATGAACATAAGGATAAGACTGTCGTGTTCATTAACAATATTGTCACTAGTGGTAAGAGAAAAATGGTTGAGGATCAGCCTGAGACAAGTAAAATTCAGGAGAAGGATGTGGAAGTCAAAATAGTGATAGATGAAAATCTTGAGATATATATGGGAACTACCATTACTACTAATCCCAACCAGGTTAATCCTTTTTATCTCAACTTGATTATTGATGGAAAGCTACTTAGGAACTATATGATTGATTCAGGGACCTCAAATGTTATGCCAGTAAAAATCATGGAGGAAATGGGTTTGTAGGTAGACAATACATATGGAAAGTTCTATGCAATGGATTCAAGGGAGGTGCCAGTTATAGGGATAATGAACAGAGTGCCATACAAGTTGGTAGCATTCCCAAAAAAGGAGTTGTTCATGAGCATCACAGTGGTGGATATCCCACCGACATATGGGATGTTGTTATCTAGACAATGGAGTGCTTTTATGGGTGGCAGTATACAATGTGACCTTTCCTTTTTCACCTTCTTGATTGACCAAAGGGATGTTATGATTGCACAGGTGCCTAGAATATGTCACATGATTGAGCATGTAGAAGGACCAAAAGAACCAGTAAGGATTCATTTTGTGGATACTGATTTGGATTCCTTTCTGGTTGAAGAAGAAATGCCAGAAGAGAATGTAGATCCCACACCAATTTTCCAAGAGGTTGCAAATGGCTCACATGAGGATGCTTTGAGGACTATGTATTTTGATGGAGCTTGTTCTAAGGAAGGCTCAGGTGTTGGTGTTATTCTTCTTTCCCCACAAGGTAAGACCTTCAAATACTCCTTATTGTAATTTTCTTGTACAAATAACATTGTTGATTACGAGGCCCTTCTACTTGGATTTATATTAGTTTCCAAACATAGTATCAAATTATTAAAAGTGTTGGGTGATTCTAAGTTGGTGGTTTCCCAAGTCAGATCTAGGTTTCCTGCTAAAGATAAGAAGCTTAAGCAATATAGAAATGCAGTCTGGGATGTCATAGAAGCCTTTAATGCTTTTGGCATAGATTGGATAAAAAGAAGCCAAAATGATAGGGTGGACTTGCTAGCCAATATTGTTGTCAAGTTGGATGATGTAACATTTGACGGTGTTTCAAGTATAGAAGTACAGACTGGGCCTACGATACCTGACAATATCTGCAACTGGCAAGTGTTTGATGATGATAATGACATTCTAAGATTTTTTCATTGTGTTGACCAATATGAAAGTCAAGAGATTGAATTTGGTTCACTTTTTGTTGAAGTCGATGGCAAGGAGACATTATTTGGGAATGACATAATTCGGTTAAAAAATAATAAGATTCCCAAAGGATTGGTTGCATTAGAAAGGGTATTTAATGGCCCAAACAAAGCAAGTAGTAAGCAAGCATCTCCTCATAAAGAGGATTTGGAGGAAATAAACTTAGGAATGGAAAACCTGCCTAATAAGGTGTACATTGGGAAGAGGATGAAACCTCATGTGAGGAGTATGTTGATTGCCTTGCTCAAAAAATATAGGCATGTGTTTGCATGGTCATATGATGACCTTAAAGCATATAAGGAGGACTTGTTCTAGCATGAGATTCCTTTGAAGCTTGATGCTAAGCCATTCCGCCAGAAGCAAAGACCGATCAACCCAACTTTGCAGCTGAAGATGCAAGAGGAGCCTACGAAGCTTAGGGATGTTGGAATCATTAAACCTATCAGACATTCTTCCTGGGTCTCAAACCTGGTTTTGGTTAGGAAAAAGAATGGTGACATCAAGTTATGTGTAGAATTCAAAAATCTAAATGTGGCTTCCTTAAAGGACAATTACCCTTTGCCTAACATGGAGGCCATGTTGCAGAAGGTCACAGGGTGCAAACTACTTTCAATGATGGATGGATTCTCAGGTTACAACCAAGTTATGGTGAGAGAGTCCGAGCAGTACAAAACTACCTTTACAACACCTTGGGGTACATATGTGTATGTACGGATGTCATTTGGCCTGATGATTGCAGGCGCTACATTATAGAGGGCTATGGATGTGGCCTTTGTGGATTTTATTGATCTTTTCCTCACCATATACCAAGATGATCTTACTGTCCATAGCAAAAAGGAGGACCATTGTTCCCACCTGGAAAATATTTTTCTTAGGGCATTAGAGTATGGGATTTCCTTAAATCCCAAGAAGTACGCTTTTGGAGTCAAGGAGGGGAAGCTGTTAGGCCATATTGTTTCAAAGGAGGGAGTTAGGATTGATCTAGAATGAGTGGCAACCATAGAAAAGATTGCACAACCTAGGAATGTAAAGGGGATCCAATATTTTTTCAGACAAATAAATTTTGTCAGGAGATTTGTCACGAACTTTGCTAAAATTATCCAACCTATTTCCAAGATGTTGAAGAGGGGTGAGAAAGTTTCATGGAAGGAAGAGCCTGCAAGAGCCTTCCAGGCCATAAAGGAAGCAATTATAGAGGCACCAATCTTGGAATCCCCAAATTATACCAAACCATTCTAGTTGTTCACTTTTGCAACGTTCCATACAGTGGCAGGTGTGTTGCTACAGAAAAATGATAAGGGATTTGAATAGCCTATTGCCTTTTTTAGCAAAACTTTACAAGTTTTTGAGCTCAAGTATAATGCCACAGAGAAGCAAGATTATGCCCTGGTAAAAGTTGTTAAGAAGTTTCGACCATACTTGGCTAGAGCCACCATTGTCGCTTATGTTCCCACTGTCGCGGTCAAGGATATATTCACTTAGCAAGAGATGATGGGTCGTCGGTGCAGGTGGATCAACTGCATTCAGGAATTTGACATAAGTATTTAGATTACTAAATTGGTAAGAGGACAAGGTTTGGCCAAATTAATGGTCGAGACAAATCTGGAAGCCAACCAAATAAACCAAGTGGAACACAAAAATGTGGCACCTCTATGTGATATGCAAACTTGTGGATGGTATAGAATAATTGTTGAATATCTACAAACCATGCGATTCCCTAAGGGTATGCCTCACAATGAGAAAATAACCTTGAAGTTACAGGCCATTAGATATGTTATTATAGACAATGAATTATGGTGGAGGAGCCCAAAGGGTATATTGCTTAGATGTGTAAATGGTGATCAAGCAGAAGACTTGTTGATTGATCTGCATAAAGGAGCATGTGGGGGACATTATATGGCTAAAACCACCACTCACAAGATACTGAGGGAAGGTTTTTGGTGGCCTACTATCTTTAAGGATGCTCACAGATTTGTGAAAGGTGTGATGCTTGTCAGAGATTTACTAGTAATTTGAAATTCTCGGGGAATTTTCCATTGCGTCCAGTATCTATTCAAGCTCCATTTCAGCAATGGGGACTTGATTTTATTGGAGAAATTTCAGAAAAATCTAGTGGAGGACACACTTGGATATTAGTTGCAACTGGTTATTTCACCAAGTGGGTTGAAGCTATTCCCACTAAGAAGGCCACTAGTAAAGTAGTTATTGATTTCTTAATGAACAATGTTTTGAGTAGGTTTGGGGTTCCATCAAGGCTCATTTCTGACAATGCTATGTGCTCTAGCTCTGAAGAATTCATTGTTTTTTGTAACCGACATGACATAGAAATATCTTACTCCACCCCATATCACCCTTAGGGGAATGGATAGGCTGAGTCAAGAAATAAGAGCCTGATAAAAATAATCAAGCGAATATTGGACAAAAACAAGAAAGCTTGGGATTCAAAGCTACAACTTGCATTATGGGTTGACAAAGTTACTATAAAAAAGGTCATTGGACAATCCCCATTCAACATGGTGTACGGGGTTGAAGCTAAAATTCCCCACAACAATCTAATGAAGATGTACAAGTTTTTCCAGGAGTATGATGGTGACATTTGTGATAAAATGCAACATAGGATGCAGGAGTTAACTAAGCTTGATGAAACCAAGAGAGAAGCCCATAAACGAAATGAGAAGTTATAGTTACAATTCAAGCACCTGTACGACAAGAGGGCCATTGAAAAGAAGTTTGACCTTGGAAGCATGGTACTAACGTGGAATGCAAGGATGGAAGACAAAGGCAAACATGGGAAGTTTGACCCATTATGGTTGGGTCCATATCTGATTGTTGAGATACATGGAGAAGATTCATACTTTTTGCAATCCCTGATAGGTGAAATTATTGAACTGCCAGTACATGGACAATTCTTGAAATCCTATTTCTCTTGAAATAAGTTGCTCTCCACGTACATTGTGTAATTGTGTAAATTTGTATATAGGTCTGGTGTGTTTCTTTTATGTTGTGTCTAATTGTCTTGTCTGGACAAGTCCTTGGTTTTTGTCCTTGTTTTCTTAGTCTGCGATAACTTGAGATTCAAAGATCTTGTTATGCCTGAAAGAGGCATACATCCCCAGTCGGAGCCACTAGTGGAACCCTTAATTTTTTCCTGGTTCCTCTAAGTTTGAGGTTAAACCCTGATGGTCATCATCCTAGGTCTTGGTTTTCTGAAATTTTCATGTTTGTATCCTTTTGGCTTTCGAATTTCTATTTTCAATTTGACTGGTTGTATCGGTTCTCGATCTTTTCCTTATCCCCTCATGGTTTTGAGTCTCGTGGTTTATCGACCCTTTCATTATCTTACCTGTCATGGCTAGGTCATCCTTTAAAACAACCTTTGGCGCATGTGCTGTTATTTTCTCCTTAAGTTAGGTTTTGAGTTTTGCATCGCCCATCGCCTGTTCATTTTCAAGTTTCGTGAAGTAACCCGCAGTGAGAGATGCCCTTCCTCTTTTGTATTGGTAGCTTATGTGTCTTCACATGTTCATTTGTGTCCACAAGGAAGTAACGCCCGATGAGTGATGTGGTCAACATTTTGACCCATCTCTCCCCTCTTAACTATCGCTAGTTGTTTTGTGCAGAATAAGATTGAACTAGCAACTAATGATGTAGTGCTCGTACTATGCCAAGTAATTGTGTAAGGGTTCCATTTTCATTTCCTACCTCA
>CM021102.1:43832614-43865441 GCA_007115665.2 Sequoiadendron giganteum | reverse complement strand
CATGCCTCTCATGAAACTACACATGAACATGAAGGCCCTGACAGGAAGAAAGGGAACCCAAAGAATTATGTCCATTTTATGGACAAGTTTCAGCCTCTGGATGTCAAAGCAAGCGGCAAGAAACCCACAGGAGATGGGGTGTTAACCTCTAATTTTAAGGACCTTGCGGTAGAGATAGGTAATATTGTTGTGCCAAGGTTAGGCTGGGAGTTGTTTGTGAATGCCTTTACAAGGAGGGATGCTCCTCACCCTAGCCGAAATGTTTGGGGGTATGACCTGAGAAAGCTAGTTGTCTTGAATGTCTTTGTGGAAGTGGATTTAATGTTCTAGCTTGCCAAAAAATATGATGATGTTAACAAGGTTATTACTGAAACGTTTGGAAAAACCCTCCTGGAAGTAAAGAGAAGCAAATTTATAGAGGTCTTTGGCATGAACCCCGATCCTATTGAGAAAATTAGCATGGAGAACTTGTAGAAGTATTATAATGCACATAGGGTTGGGTACAGAAAAAGTGAATAATACAAGCTAGAAAAGGATTCCATGTTTGCACTTAAAGAGTTCAAGCCCTTGGGTTGGGAAGAATTTGTAGATTATTTCAAGTACACATACTACATGTTGTGTCAGGTGCTTAGGATTAAGTGTTATGGGAGGATATCATCATCTATACTACTTATGATTACAAATATCCAACACAGGTATCAACACAAATGGTTTGATTATGCTCACTGCATGGCTGAGTAGTTGCACTATGATTTAATAAGGTTAAAAGAGAGAAGAACCTCATGGACTTTCAAACACTATTTTGTATTAATGCACATGCTCTTGTATCAAGGAAGGGAAGTTTTTACTAGGTATTTGCAATTGAGGTGAGTGGACAACAATAACCATAGATTACCAGTGTAGATGTGGACTTACATTTGGGATTTGCATTGCTCCACCTCAAATTATGGTGAGTTTTGTAATACAATAAAGCACACTATCTTGGTTTAAATGGGGGTAGCGCTAGTGGAAAAAATTTCTAAAACAATTAGGGATTTATTAAGGCCAAGGGAATACAAAGATGATCCCAATTATGAGTGCAATTGGGGAGATTGGTATTTGTATGGAAAATGCATTGTTATCAGATGCTATGGAATTGTTGTGGCCCCACATGTACTGCCTGCATATGTGTCAGATAGGTTATAATTCATGGAGATCATGTGGCAAATGGATAACAATGATGCTGAGAATTTTAGGGCCTACAAGAAGGATTCTATCATTGCTACTACCTTTTCTTTTGATCATTTTGTTGTCACTACAAAAGAGGCCTATGAAGTTTTTGGTATAATGGTAAACAATTTAAGGATGGGTGTAGCCCCTATTAGGAAGTTTGACCTTGAGGGGGTCATTGACTGGGAGAAGGTTAAGCGAGGAATATCAGGGTATGGGCCTCACTAGTTTCTCTTCAAGGAAGATGTAGTGAGAAACTTGTTGACTGTAACCGCTGCCTAGGATAGGGGAGTAGTGTAGATGAAAGTTGTTGACATGGAGCAAAGACCTCGATGCAAAAATTCCTTTTTTGAAAGCCCGTATAAACACATTGATGATAAATTCACCAAAATGGAAATACTCTTCAGTGATTTCAGTGATGGCACTTTCTTTGAGAAAATACAAGCAGAGGATTTAGCCTAGGCTGCTTTACAAGAGCACTTGATAAACACTGGTGGCCAGTCAATGGAGTTGGTAACACTAGAGGTTCAACAATAGCCGTTGGATGTTGTGGATGCCCCTGCTATGGAGTTGCCTCCTAAGGAGGTTGGTGAATCACAAAATGTTGAAGCTGACACACAACATCTTTCCATCGAGTCGAACCCCATTGAGAAACAAGTGGAACATGAATTTTCTTATCCTGATATTAGGAATGCAATGGAACCTTTTGTTCTAGATGATAGGCTAGTACCTTGGGAGTATGATAAGAGCCAGGATAATGATGCAAGGCTTTTAGCCTATGCTAATTTCTTGGAAGATGACTCTTTTGTGGCTTCAAAGGAATTCAAGGAATTTGTTGTTGAATTAAAGGCTCGAGAAATAAGTGATAAGATACAAGCTACAGTAGAGGTGGCTAATCCTTCTTAGTATGAGGAAGTGAAAATGCATACTGAGGAAGAGATTTCCCAAGAAATTTCCCAGATGAATCCAGTGGAGGCGAGGAGGTTAGTCAAAGACAGTGGAACGTTAGTTATGCCTGGTTGGATTTTGTCCTCCATAATTTCCTTGGATGCAATTAAAAGTGATCTAGGTGCATCTGTGTCTAAGGAGAAATTTGATGAAAAGACTTTTGGCTCAGGTTTTAGTCCTAGTTTACATGCATTGGCTATTTGGTCTCTGACTCTAGATTTAGGGAGGTGTGTACTTATTAGAAAGATGGCTGGCCTCTCGAGTGATGTGATCATTTTGAGAGTTTCAGAGATGACAACCCCACAAGTTGCAAGGTTGACAATGCATTCAGCTATGCTAAGTGTTGATACTACAGAGATCAGTCAAGCTAAGTACTCAAAATTATTAGAGAGGCACAATAAATTGGTTGAAGAGTACAACAAAGTAAGAGTTACCCTTGCTAAAGCTAGCTAGAGGCCCTCCTAGCTTCCCTATCTAATACTTCACCTCAAGATAAAGACACTTTGAAACTGAGAATCAATGCTTTGAAGAAGGAACTCCAAACAACTAAGGCTAAGAATGATAGACTCCAAGAGGGCATGAATAACACTTCCAAAGACATGGCCAAGGGTTTCGTCAGTCACATGTGGCATAAGATTTATGTAAAGATGGAAACTACATGGTTGAGATATAAAGGTGTCCATGAAGCCTATGAGAAGTTTCAGAATACCCAAAAGGTCTTCACAAACATCAGGAACAAGTGGAGCAGCAAATTGAGCAGCTTGAAAGAAATTCAAGTGAATGAAAAAGGAGATCCTGAAGTCCCAGAGAAACTCCACGAGTCAATCAAAATAATTGAAGCTATTGGAGAAATTGCAGGCTTCCATGAAAGAATTGGGGGTTTACTGCAAGGAAAAGTGAAGGATTTTAGGGACATGAAGGAGCAGGGCATGCCTAAGGTTCTCAATGAGGAGGGTAAGTTGAAGGATTATGACTCATGGAAATCCTTGTTCGAGCATCCGATAGTTAAGTGTCCTGAGGTGACCGATGTTGAAGATAAACCAAACTTATCAACATTAAATGATCTAGTTGATAATCTTCTCAAAATTGAGATAGGAATGGACACATTTGTGAAGGAGGCCTGGGTCATGTTAGATGCAAGGTACAATGCTTATAGTATCAAAGTGTAGAAGTTGCTAGATGATAATTGGCTTGCTGAGGAAGAGTACAGGGATTGGTTAGATAAATATGTTGAGTGAACCACAAAGGGGTGGTAAGTGGATGTAGAATACGGTCCAGTATAATACAGGTTTGGCCTTTGAAACAAACTTTGTAAGAGAAATATATATCCTCTTAGTAGAATATACACATGGAGCTCTAATCAAGGTTCCTTTCATCTGCTCTTGGCTCTTTTGTTTCATTTTTGTTTATCTTGCAAATGGTGTAATGATGTGGACTTTTAAAGCAACATGTGAACAGTTTTTGTATGCACATTTGAGTGATGGTGCTTGTAGTCTTTTTCCCCCCATTTTGGTAAAGTGAAAATATAATTGCCAAAGGGTTGAAATGAAATGAAATGTTGAGGATGCATGATGAAATGTAATTTGGTACGCCAATAGCCCGACACTTGTTTGCTCCCTTAGTCTTATAAAAGGGAATTCAAGGCTATTGTGCGAGGGTCTTTGAAATTTTGTTAGATCTTAGGTACCATTTTTGAGAACATTACCAGGAAATATGTGAGAATATAGAATGGATAGTTGAGTCTAGGATTATGAGTTCATGTTTACAAGTAGCTTAAATATTTTTACAACAATTGTAGCATTTTGGCACCAATTAGTGGAAGATTCAAGATAGATTTTCTCCTGCGAAATGACTTATGAATTAGCAATGAAATGGTCAAGGATTATTTCATTTGGTCTCTAGTTGTTGTGATCAGATGTGTGTTTGCATTATGCACTTCAATTCAAATAACTGATTAAATGCTTTTAGTGTGATCACTGATTCATGTGTTATGATATAGGATTCATAAGAATTGTCTGTATGGATCTTTTGAGTTGTGAATTTGTAATACAAGTCCACAATAATATGTTGATGTTGGTGTTATAATTGTTGTGTTACTGTTATTTACAAATTTGACCCCGTCACCCTATGATAATGTATTGTTCTATGCATTAGTCAAAGTTTTGTGTACTTGACCAATCGAATTGTGTCAAAGAACAACTCATTTGAATTAAATTTTGTTTATAATGATGATGGTTATTGTGGTTGTCAGCTAGTTCACCCATTCTCTACTTCAAGTCACCGAGTGTAAAGGATTTTCCAAATTCTTGCAAGTCGTTGTACTTTAAGTCCTGACATGAGAATGTATCTATTAAATTTACAATGTATGTGAATGTATCATGAGTTAATGTTATAAATACATTGTGGGATTACCCTCCCATGTTTTGCAAAGCCCGAAGTGTAGGAGGAAAGCTAAATTGCTTTCTCTTGTTCATTGGCCAACCCTTGCAGACTGTTGATCATTTGAAGTGGCAAGTCCATAGGCTATCTATAAGATCTGGTTGGATTTTAGAAAGAGCCAACACACATGAGAACTACTCACATTCTTGAGTTATATTTGCACATATTGGTGAAGATAAATTCATACCTAATTTCAATGTTTGTTGAGGGTTTACAATATTTAAGTGTGGTATTATTTATTAAATAAAATCTGAAATATTTTCCAGCAAGAGACATTACAGTGGTATTAGAGTATCATATGATAGCTAGAAACCATCTTATGTTGAATTGGCACAATTTGAAGTGGTAAATTCAATACCTGATTTGCTCAAATTGAAGAATATATTTCTTATTTAAAATATTTTAATTTGGGACAATACAGCTTCCTTGGAGCCTTTTTCCATAATTGCATCAAAACCCAACTCAAAACCCTCAAAAAATATGATAATAGATGATAAAAATAAAGTTGTATTAGATATGAAAACTCTAATGTGGATGGGAAACCCTAAAATAAAAGTAGGTTGTATAAAATCAATGGGGTTTACCAAAAATGTAAAGGTTAAATTGAACACTTTCCCTTTATTAATTGTGTCATTAACACTAATCAATTAATGAATGTAGTAAAGTATGGACTATTCCAGATAATTGAAGTATGTGTAGTGAATATTAGAGAATTAGAACAATGAATATTAAATTAGAAAATTAAATGTGAAAGATACGGCACATAGATCTAGGTATGAAGATAAGACACAATATTTGTTGTAGATGTTGAATTTGAAATGCCTAGGGATTGAAAATGACAAGTCATTGTTAAGATACAAACTGTCTGTTTGCATTATGTTACATCGATTCCATGGATTAGAGTTTGATTTGCACCCATAGAAATGCCATATAACTATGAAAATGATATGGTAGTCCAAACACTTTGGCCTCCTTACTAGTTTGGTTTGGCTCTATTTCTTCTACTATCTAGATTAGGTATTTGAAAATACTTGTAGAGGATTGTTAGTATGCTGCTAGGGGACATGTTCTCCAAGGTCAACTCCTAAAAGATTGTGCGAGGAATTGAAGATAGCAAGCTATAGCCATATAAATACTCAAGGATGAATGTGCATATCTAGATTAGTTTTAGTGCTTAATAATGTGAATGATTGAATGAAATGAGATGCAAAATGAATGCAATTTAAGGCCTATAAATACCTAAACCTATAAATAAATTGCATAAAACATGTGTTTAGTTAGTCCTAGATGGAAAGTAATTGTAGACACCTAAAATTGACCAGTCACATTTGGTCAATTTACCCCTGTTTTTCCTAATTCTCCATAACTTTATAAATTATTTTCTACTTTCTTAAGTCGTAGCCTAAGGTAAATAATTTAATTTAATTATTTATCTATATCTATCCTACCTTACCCATTTTATCCCATAAATTAAATAAATAAATCCCATTTCTTTATTCAATTGTCTTCACATGTCCCATCCTCCATCACTTTTCATTAGCCTTCCTATTCTAATCCCAACCTACCCCCTAATCATTTGCACACACTTAATCCTTGATTAAGTGAGGTTGACCCTCCCCATCAAAAGAAGCACATGGGCCCTTTGTACATGTGACATGGCCTTGGTACCATGTCACATGGGTATTTTCCTCTCTAAAGTATCATATTCCTCCCAAATCATCTCATGGTGCCACTTGGAACCATTCCATGAGGTGAGAGGACCAAATCATCCTCCATCCTTGATCTCCATCATTCAATCTCCACCCTTCATCCGATTTCAACCAAATCATATATATCCATGACAATAATTTTTCAAGAACTCGCTCAAAATATCATTGGAGTGTTATTATGTTGCCGAAATCATTAGTGAGCACACAACCAATTGACTATCGTGACTCATCTACTCAACTAGAAGCTCGACATAGTTCATTTCCATCTGGTTCTATGTTGGTTTGAGCTTTTCACCAATGTTTTTTTTAGTGGTGAATATTCACCAATTGGCTAATAGTTGAAAATTGGGAATCAAATTTTGGCTAATAGTTTAAGCTATAAGGTGACCTAAATCGCCACATTTTTATAAAATTTTAGTTTAGTCCTATTTAAATTGCCAGAGTGCTTATTTTATTAAATTTGTTAACTCAAAGATTCACCACAATATTTGTTACATGATTAGATCAAATTCACCTAAATTTTAGAACTTATTGTAGAAATTTAAATTAATTTGCCAATAATATATCATATTTATTAATTACTTTAGGTTCATATTGCCAATCTATAGTTGTGACCATTGATTTATAATATAATCTAACGACCCTCATTGTATTCTGTGAGGTAAAATGTATCATGATTTGTAATTCTCATGGGCTCAAAATTGTTTTTAGATCGTTAATCTCCATTGAGATAAACAGTTTAAAAACAATTTTAGGCCCCATGAGCATTACAAGTTGTGGGTACATTTTACCTCACGTTAAGAGTCATTAAATTATATTTTAAATAAATGGTAGCAACTAAACATTATAGATTCTACCGCTTAAACCAATCAATGATTTCCACCCTTAGGCCCAAATAAAATTAATATTTTTTCAAAAAAATGAAAGATTTGTCAATAGAAATTAATATTTTAAAAAATACAAAATTGGGGGGTTTCTTTAAGTTATCTCTACTTTTCACTCCTAATCTTGAGTGTTTTGTTTGATCTTTATGTTCTGTGGTTGTTATTGTATAAACCATTCACATTGGCACGATTTTCATGCACACTAATAACCAATATATATATATATTTTTTTATAATATTTTAGAGGTCAAATATGTGACTATGGGGTCAACCCTACACCCGCAAAAATGATTGGGGCATGAAAATGGTAAAATTAGGTAGATAACATAATGTATAGAGATATGTATACATATTGGTATGGTAAATGCATTTGATGGATATGTCAATATACATGTCTATAAAGATAAGGTGACAATAAGTATATAGAAATATATAAATAGATAAATAATAGCATGAAGGAAGAAATCCAATTTTATATAAAATTATATCATTTATCAATATACAAATATATTTACTTACTCCCTCAAAATAAGCACAAACCACAATTAAAAAAATTAAAAAAAATATATATAAATTTCGTCATTACAATTATAATAACTTTAAATGCCATTAATCACGGGAGAGACCAAAAGTATGTTTCAGAGATAGTCCAACTGGCGGGTGACTGGCCACAGAAATCAAACTAAATAAAATGTCTTTGCGGATAAATCATTTAGATTTGCCCTGATGTACGTCATTTGAGCTCTCACATCTTTTCAACTTTACCCAGCCATTGCACATAGATAGAAATTTTCTGTGTATTTCTCAGACATTATGCAGCATTTTAATCTGTTGATGGACATGATGCAAACCTAAGGGTACTGTCTTTTGAATGCTTCCACAGTACTCTGTCTTATTATGGAAGTTTTCAAAAGAACTGCTCAGCTGAATACAGGAGCCAAAATTCCATTGATTGGGCTGGGGACTGTTTCTGTTGATCAGAATGAAGAGGAGGTTAAGGCAGCCGTGACTACAGCTCTCCAGGTGTATTTCACTGTCCAGTGTCCACAATATTATAAGTTACAATTGTCCTCTATAGAACCAATTAGCAGAATAGATTAGTACACTCTAGTTTCTGTTTTTTTAGTATTTTCAGTTTTGGGTTGGCTTGGAATCATTATTGAAATTAATGGGTAGTGTGACTGATGCTTCTCAATGTTGATTAATTGGTTTTGTATATTATTTGATTTGTTTTCATTCTGATGGATCTTTTAGTCTGATCCAAAACATTGGTGTAAACAAAATTTATATAGTTATTTAAAAATGTTTTCTATCATTTAAAGATATAAGATTTTCACAATGCATGATATTATCAATGTTGTTTATTGATTAGTCTGTGTAAGAGTTTTTGTATCAACATTTTGGATCACACTATGATCCATCATCAAAGCTGGAGAGCTACAGGTAGTGTGACTGATGCTTCTGAAGGCTGATTAATTGGCTTTGTACATTATTTGATTTGTTTTCATCCTGATGGATCCTTCAGTCTGATCCAAAAGATTGATGTAAATGAAATTAATACAGTTATTTAAAAATGTTTTCTATCATTTAAAGATCAGATTTTCACAATTTATGAAATTATCAATGTTGTTTATGAATTAGTCTCTGTAAGAGTTTTTGAATCAACATTTTGGATCACACTTCATGATCCATCATCAATGCTAGAGAGCTACAAGTAGTGTGATTGATGCTTCTGAAGGCTGATTAATTGGCTTTGTACATTATTTGATTTGTTTTCATCGTGATGAATCCTTCAATCTGATCCAAAACATTGGTGTAAACAAAATTTATTCAATTATTTAAAAATGTTTTCTATCATTTAAAGATATCAGATTTTCACAATTCATGATATTATCAATGTTGTTTATGGATTAGTCTGTGTAAGAGTTTTTGAATTAATGTTCAAAACAATTTTTCTTGTAGCTCTCTAGCATTGATCGTGGATCATGAAGTGTGATCCAAAATGTTGATTCAAAAACTCTCACAAAGTATAATCCAGAAACAACTTTGATCATTTTTCTATCATATTATTTTATAGTTGTAATTGTGGGTGAAAATTTTAGTACTATTGATTTTTAAAGCTCACCACATATATCAAAGGGTTGAAGTTCAATTGCTTTAGCACAATTGATGAGGATAATGGCATGTTCCTTGATTATGCCATCAACCGAGGTTCAAAACTCTAGAAGTATGATATAAAGGATGAAGCTGTGATCGTGTCCCGGAAAACCTTAGTGGAATGGATACCTTTCAGTCCTTGACTCTTAGTCAAAAAATATATACATATAATTGTGCTTCTTCATTAAATAACAAAACAAACTTATGAATAAAATCATCAAAAAATAAAGTGGAGCTCTTCAAACTTATGAATAAAATCATAACTAAATAAGGTTAGAGCTCTTCACCATTGACTTTGATATAATAATTAGGCGCATTGAGCAAAATTGTATTTTGCAGATGGGTTTAAACATTAAAGCCTTTGCATTGTCTATTTTATGTTAAATATACTTTTGCAGTAGCATTGACTTGTGACTGACCGTTTATGGCATCGGACAAATTTATTTTTTCGGTTATATTCAGCTTCTAAAAGTTGAGTCTGTTTGAGAAACATTGTTAGATAGTGTAACTGATGATTTTAAAGGGTAATCAAAAGTATCATTTTAATTTTCTTAGTTATTTTGATATATCGTGAACTTTTTTCTGTTCCTATTTTCTTTATGTAACTCACCATTGATGGGGTTATGGTACCCTTTCTATTCTAACCTAAATGTTCTTTTGCAGCACAATTAATCTAGGATGAAATTTGTGAGCATTAATGCAATCGGGTTGTTTCTTTAAACAATTAAATTGTAGGTAGGTTATCGACACTTCGACACAGCAAGCCTTTACAACTCAGAGCGTCCATTGGGGGAAGCTCTGCACACGGCTTTTCAAAATGGATTTGTTAACAGAGAAGATGTATTTGTCACCACCAAACTATGGAATACCCAACATGACGACCCCGTCACTGCAATCAAGAATAGTTTAAAGTATGAATTCCTCATTACAAATTCAGTCTCTTATATTATCTCCATATTGCAGAACTTATTCCAAATTATTTCTAATATTCAGAAATTTACAACTGGATTACGTTGATCTCTACCTTATCCACTTGCCTGTCAAATTTACAAAAGAGGCTCCAATTTCCGTGTTCCTTGACCGCAAGCCTACCAAGCTGGGAACAGAGGTGGATCCATATTCCGGGCCTAAAGAAGAAGACTTTTTGCCCTTAGATATAAAGCCTACTTGGAAGGGTATGGAGCAGTGCATGGAGATGGGGCTTACCAAAGCCATTGGGCTTAGTAACTTTTCCTCAAAGAAGATTGAAGACCTATTGAGCCATGCTAAGATCCCTCCTGCAGTTGATCAGGTAATGAGTTACTTGTCATACGCCTCTTAGTTTGTATATATTTTTCCTTTTTCCTTTTGGTAATCTGAAACAACCTTAATATAACTTTGCACTTGTGAATCAGTGGACAAACTTAACAAATTATGTAGATCCTTCAAATCTCCATTCCCCATTGAATCTTTGCTATTACATGGTACAGTGCGGAATTATATGCCATTCATATTAAATTTCCTCTTAGAAAGTTGTGTAGATGTTCTTTAAGGTCTCTGGAATGGAATTGCAGGTAGAGATGCATCCACAATGGCAGCAAAAGAAGTTGAGAGATTATTGCAGCAAGCATAACATTCATGTGAGTGCATGGTCTCCTTTGGGAGCTCCAAATACTCCATGGGGCTCAAATCTGGTGATGGATGACCCCCTCATCCATGAAATTTCTCAAAAGTATGGAAAGACTAGAGCCCAGGTATTCAATCATATTTGATTGGATAATTTCTTGAGATTACGAACCTAGGCTAGAAACTGAAGTTACTGTCGTGCAATTGCAGGTTACGTTAAGGTGGGGGATAGAACAGGGAGTGAGTGTGCTGCCCAAGAGCTACAACACAGGCAGAATATTTTCAAACTTTCAAATTTTTGACTGGTCTTTGACTCCGGATGATCATGATAAGATTGGCATGCTTAAGCAGGTTAAGTTATATCGCGGGGACGCTTATGTTAATAGCACAACGAGCCCCTACAAGACTGTTGAAGAATTATGGGATGGAGAGATTTGATCTTTAGAATTTGAAGGTCACACAGACCATTTGCTACTTGCAAGAACAGTCCTTTGTTTTAAGCTCTGGTGTGATCTAAAATGAGGATGTAATATGTTATTATGGATCAAGTAAATGTTGTTTTATATGTGAAATATGCTTTCTGGATTGTGGTTTCATCTCAGCAATATTTAAACTCGTAGAATTGTTATAGCTCAAAATATTTAGAAATTCATGCCTAAACTGGGGTAACAGGTTTATTATGTAGTAGGTTTTTTTTTCAATAACTTAGAGCTGTTTTGGTAAGAAATGCTTCAATCATATGTTCATAATAACCAGTAATACATATGGTTAGACTTCATATATATTTCAATGATGAATACAGTATTGATTTTTATTAAAAGTACAATAGATTCTGAAGGGATCATAATAGAGCAAAAGACCAACCAAAGATCAACCAAAACACAGTAAAATATTCACAACAGCAGCCTCATGAAAAGAAGAAACCCAACAGACAACAAAAGAACAGAACACAAAAGAAAAAAGACAACACAAAATCCCAATTACAAATGTTTCTAAGATTTCAGCTCCTAAAACTATCATGTAATCTGACAAACCCAGCAAAGAGATTTCTTTCTTGCCAGAAGCTTTGTCAATCTCCCGAAATAAATGAAAGTATGTTAAAACACAAATGCAACTTGAAATTCCACGTGCTTTTATTCTAATTAAAAAAAATCCAGCCAAGAAGCGAACCTTCTAAGCTTTTGTGTTTAGACATGCTCTATGAAATACAACTCTCTTGATCTAAATAGATGCAGTAATATAAAAGTAGCAGGGACAGATATTATTTTTGGTTTTAGGGTCACCACACAGTGTCTTGTTGGATGAAATTAATGACAGATCCCTTTACTTTGGTGGGGATTAAATTAGAGTTGAAGATTTTATTTCAATAATAAAATTGAGGTCTAGTAAATAAACAATTTGGATATGTTAGGGTGTTTGTATTTTTCTGGTGTCCATATTATTTTCTTTGTATTTATCATGACATTTCTTAAGTGGTCATGTCTGGTTTATTTATTACTCTTTAAAATGATTTCATCTTTTTATAATTATGTAGTTATTAGAGTTAAAATTTTGATGATAATAGTAATGGTATTCTTATTTAAGAAAATTTGTTTTCAAGGTATGTCCCTTGAAACATCTCAGGTTATTTCTCTTCCCATTCCTGAATTTGATAATACATGTCAATGGTTAGAAGATTTTATCTTAATAGGGTATTTTGTGGGAAGGGCCCCTTAAAAGTATGCTAAAAAACTGGGCAAAGGGGGCTAGAATCTCGCATGAGATTCACCTTAAAACCATGTTGAACCTTATTAAATGATTTTTTCTTTTTTGTTTTGCTAAAGCTATTCATGCTTAGGATATTTTTAGTTGTTACCCTTAGCTTGTTCATTCTTCTTTGTTGAAACCTTAGACTCAAGACTTTGTTGTCTCTAACAAAAAGACTCTTTGAATCACTATATAGGTTGCCATGTGTTTCCCTTGACACATCAATTTTTTCCCAGCAAAATAGCTTCCTCTTTAGGCTCTATGGTCCGTGTTGTACCTAAATGGTTATATTTGGTTCATATTCAATGATGGGTTTGTGTTGAAGAGAAACTCTCCAAATATTTAAAGGAGACTATGCATATCTAGATTGAACAAAATATATGCTAAATGTGTTCTTTAGTTGAATTCATTGAATATTCATTGTCATTGTCAATCTTTTGAACATAAGATTTGGTACTTCCCTTTGGCTTCTCCTTATCCTAAACCTTCCACACAACCCACATTTGGGTTGCTACCTCTTGTAAAAAAAGAGTAAGGTTGGCTTACAATGGTTAGTCACAAAGCCATGTAAAACTTTGGTAATAATTATCTTCTCCCCAAGCCATCTTTAAGCTTTGGGTTCAAGCTTTGAAAATGTTTTAGAATCTCAAAATTCAAATTTGATCCCCTCTCAAGGAGACATCAAGTGAGTAAAATATTGTACAAGCTCTACTACCAATGTCATTGAGTTCTAATTTATTGTTGTGGTGCACCAAGAGTTAATTGAGTTCTATTTTACCTTAAAAGCACATGAGAATCTTTAGGATTGATAATGGGTCACATAGCTTCTATTAATTTATTGTTAAGAGGTCAAATGTGAAGATAATACAAGAAGTAAAATGTGAAAAGAATATAATTACAAGAGGAGTGAGATGTCTACCATTAACTTTAAATTAACCAAAAGAGATGAAAAGCATATAAATACACATTATAATGTAGTCATAGGAGGCAAAATATTGGAATTTTTATTGATTACAAGGCTTAAACATACATTTTCCACTTCAAAGAAGAAAAAATCTATTACAAAGAAGATTTTTTATTCTACAATATTTGTTGGAAGTTAGAATCTCCCCTAAAACTAAGGACTATTGGGTCATTGATACCCATAGAGGAAGGCACCAAAACTGCAATAAATTCCATGATCCATTGTGGGAACACTACAAAGATTGCCCATGCCTTAGAAATCATCTCATCAATGCTTTGTAGAAGAATTGCCCTTTGAAATATGATATAATCATCTACAAACATGGAAAGAATAATTCTCATGAAAAAAAAGAGAGAAAATAACTAAAAGGGAAAGGTGATGATGAACCAAGACTTAATTGAGTTCTAACTTGTTTTATAAGCACAAAAAAATCTTTAGGACACACAAATGGTCACACATCTTTTATTAAAATATCATTAAGAGGTAAAATGTGAAAAAAATACAATTGCAAAAGGGGTGATTATGTCTACAATCAACTTGGAACAAACCAAAAGAGATTGAAACCCACAAAATACAACTCAAACCCAAAAAAATGCATAGTATACTAGCCATCTAGAAGGAGACAAAATATTATTTTATTGATTACAAGGCTTAAGTACATATATTTTCCACTTCAAAGAATAATAAATATATTATAGATAAGTTTTTCAATCCAGCTCTATTTGTTAGAACTTAATACTCTCCCCTGAAAATGAGGTATGTTGGGTCCTTAATACCCACATAGGAATACACCAAAATTACAATAAATTTTGTGATTCCTCATGGGTATGCTACAAAGATTTCCCATGATTTAGTCGTCATCTCATATAAATACTGTATAGAATAATGGCCCTTCAAAATATGACTTGATCATTTCTAAACATGGAATAACATTCTCTATGCCCTTGTCATACCTTTGAGCATTGATGATTCATGGGATTGAGTTCAAGGACAAACAAATCAGCTAAGAAATCAATTGAAATCATATTTGGGGATGACATATCCATCATTATACTCTACAATAATAATTGAGATATGGTTGAGTGTCATATTCCTCCTTTGAATCCATGCCAATCTACATAAAAATGATTTATGGGCAGCATTGAATCTAATTTGGTAATAGATGCATTAATGGTGTTTCTAAGTGGTCCCACAAGTAGGTAAGGTTTTATTGCTTCAAACAATGATGTTTTGCAATCGACATACCAAGGGGGGAAAGTCTAATGTGCATCTTGAAGAACAAGCTTGAAATCCTAAAAAGGATAGGTGTTGAGCTTTTGGGATCAAAGCTTTTGGCAAGGCTTAACGTGGAATTAAAATAAGGAATGTCTGAAAGTCCGAATTCGAAGGTCTTTATAGAGTTATCAACAAAGTTTCAAGCTTTCAAGGTTAGAAGGAAAAAAGGTACCTAGATAGGGAATTCTTGAAATTTTAATTCTAATTGTTTGTATAGAGGAATTACTGGAGTTTTGAATATTTAGGGAATCATGGAAATGGGTACTCGAATAGGGGAAAGGTTGAAAGTCTAACTTCAAAGGACTCAAGAACTTTTTTGAAGTGGAAGGTATTGAGGATTGGGAAGCAAAGATGAAGGGAAAGGAATGCCAAGGGAAGGGATGGATGAGGAAGTTTGAAAGTCTAATAGGTGCTAGAACTTTTAAGCATTTTATGAATTTCAGGCTTTAGTGATTGGGCTAACACATTGATGCATCTATTTCTTAACTATTGTTGCTTAGTAGTCTTTGTATGAGTTGATTTAGGAGTTGATTATTCTATTTTGGACTATTGTTGCTTAGTAGTCTTCATAGGAGTTAATTTAGGAGTTGATTATTTTGTTAAGGAGTTAATTTAGGAGTTTGTTGGTGGATAAAGGGGATAGTTGAACTCATAGGAGTCAACTTTTGGGGGATGTAATGATCAAGTTCTGAATAATGTACAGAGTAAAGTATGAATCTTAATATTTTATTTTTGTCTCTATAATATTGTGCTTATTTCCTCTGTTATACTGAGGGCGAGTCTAATAGTTTGGAGGATTTGAGGATTCATCTGCATTAGTTTGGTATCAGAGCAATTCATTCATGTGCCTATGAGAAAGACCAATAAAAAGAGTTGCAAAATTTAGATTATGAGTTTAAGGAGTTATGGTGGACATTGGAGGAATATGAGGCATACAATCATAAGAAGGAAAAGAAAAAGGAATTTTCAGAAAAAGGCACTAAAGATTTGTGAGAAGGTGAAAAAGAATGATGAGGTTAAATACTCATCTTGTGAGAAAAATGTATATCCAAAGAGTAAATTCATAAAGGAAAGGATTATCCAAGGGATAGAACTATTAGAACAGGGAAAGGTTAAATCCCTTGAAGAGTTGGAAAGAATATTAGTGGATAAAAGACTTTTAAATATGATTTTTCAAGAGTTCTAGAGAGAAGAGAGGGATGAATGGGTTGAAGATGAAGAGATGGATGAGTTGGATGAAGTTGTTGAATTGTGCTACCTAAACAAGGGGGAGGTATTGAAGATTACAATACATGAGGAGAAGAGTTTGAACATTGCAATGAAGAGGAATGTAGCCTATCACAAGGAGAGGCCCAAAATGTAGTAGTAGTGGAAGTGGTCCACATTAGAGAGGAAGCTACAACAAAGATGGAGATATTTGGAAGCCCTGTATGTGATGAAGTCCTATTAGTTTTAGAAAACACAACTAATCAAAAGCAACTAGAAGAATGTGAGCAAATAGAGGAATTTCTAGAGAATACCATGGTTAATGGAAAGAGAGAAGAAATGAGGATGATTGAGATAGAGAGAGAGAGAGAGAGAAAAGAAATGTTCATTTGTGGCATAAAAGAGGACAATTTAAAAAATGAATTGTCTTGTTAACAATGCCACATTGAGCTAGGAAATGAATTCCACCTCATAATATGTAAAATGGAAAGCATGCCTAAATGGCATAATGCAGAGGAGGATGTACTTACGAGAATTTTTTATTCCCTTAACTTTATTTTTGTTTTAAATGATTTATGTGTAGGTGCAATAGGAGTTGGTATGAGTGAAGTAAAGAGCAGTGTGAATTTTTCAGTGGAGGAGGACTACTAAGCCTTCAAGTAGATGGGAAAAGAGGAAGAGAACCAATTAGCAAAGGAAGAGGATCTTTATCCCAACAAGAGGCTGGAAACAAAAGAAAAAAATATGATGATTTGCAAAGATATCTAATTTGGTGGAAGGGAACACCACAACTTGGTCCTTTAAGTCAATGGTTCTACCATCTATTCCAAACTCTTAAGTACAACAAGAGAAATCCATTATATGACTCAAAACCAAGAGGTTCAAATTTTTTAAAAGATGGGGAGGATGATGCAACTATTTATTGACTGTTATTGCTTAGTAGTCTTTGTAGGAGTTAATTTAGGAGTTGATTATTCTGTTAGGCAGTTAATTTAGTAGTTTGTTGGTGGATAAATGGGATAGATGGTCTCGTAGGAGTTAGCTTTTGGGGGATGCAATTATCATGTTTTGAATAATGGATGTAAAGTAGAGTATGAATCTTAATATTTTATTTTTGTCTATGTTCTATTATGCTTATTTCCTTTGTTATACTGAGGGTGAGTATAATAATTTGTAGGATCTAAGGATTTTTCTACATCACATATGCAAGTTGAATGACATTGTGCTCTCTGCCCATCCTTCTTCTCCTAAACTACCATAACAAATCGTTACTCCAAAATATACTACCCTACACACAAACAATGACTAGTACTTATCAAAATCACCAAAAGGGTTAGAAATATCATAAAACACTTTATCTTAATGTCATTGAATATGTTAGATTAAATCATTAAATAGTGGTTTGTATTCCTCTCTTCTGGTCATTATACATCATATCTTTCACTGCCAAGGATGTAATCATTACTAAGGAGCCCCTTAGCTTGTGTTGGGATGTAATTGAAATCAATCCAAATCTTGATGACATCATATTGAATCTGTAATTAGAAACAAATCAACCACTTTATTTCCTTCCTTCTAGAAGCACATGCCTAAAATGGACCTCTGAAAAATATTACCAAGCTTAAGAGTATCACTTATGAGAGTTTCATTTGTCTAGCTAGGAGTTTGAGATCCTTGAAGGAAATGCATAATATTAAAGATACACCTTCAATGATCACTTTCTTAAACCTCATAACAGAAGCTACATGTACAACTTTGAAAATAGTTGTTGCTTTGGTAAAGTGATTCACCATTACAATTAAAATAATTTTAAATGTCATAAATCAAATGCCTACTTAATAATGTATATCTTGAAATGGGTGGAAAACGAGAATATTTTTTGTTTAAAAATAAAATACTATATAAAATAGCACTAGTCAAAATGGAAAAGAAATTTAAATTATCCATATTGGAGATAGTCTAGTCAATGGATGACACACAAAAAAAATCAAACTAAATTAAATGTCTTTGCAAATAAATCATCTAGATTTCCCTTGCTATATATCATTTAAGCTTTTTGGATTTGCTATAAAACTAGCACTTGCATCCTTAAGAGGTGCAAGGCTTTTGTTGATATAAAATTAATGATATTAGTAATTTAGATGTATTGCACAGATGGAGATGAAATACAAAATTATCACTTTGTTTAACCCATCAATGAATTTGAGGTCAAAATAAGCTAATCTTATATAGACTAATTCAATCCCAAAATATTTTTGAGATCACAACAAAATCATGAATGCCAATCAACCAAAAAAAAATTCTTACCAATTAAAACAACTGAGTCCTATGTGTAGATTCAAACCTAATTTTTTTTTGAGAATATGGAAAAATCACAAATGCTAAGTAACCAAAAAACCCTTTTGTGCAAATTCAAAGACGTCTACGGAGCCCATGAATTTATGGTCTAAGTGTTGAGAAAAAAGATGAAACTAAACTGCTAAGAACTTAAGAATGTGTTTGCATATATGAAATAAATATAATTACCCAATTTACGATAATGTGATTGGTACATTCAACATAAAAGCACAAAATCAAAAATACCAAAGATAATACAAATTTGCATGGAGAAACACTTTCGAGGAAAAAACCACATGAGAAAGAGGGAAAGGATATTACTAATATTCAAAGAGATGTATACAACAATAATCTTCACTTCAATTATTTGAGTAATCTGATAAGACTTGGATACTTGCAACTCAATATATCAAACTACTATCTCATGGCTCTAATATATAGAACTTTGTGAGGGGGAAAACCATTGTGATAACCCAAACAAGAGGCAAAAATCACCTACAAAAATGAATGCCTAAAATAATGGGTAGCCAATAAACATAGTAAAATAATTAACTTCACATTGCTCTCAAATGGGGGCCTAGCCCATAGCCAATCAAAGTTGTAATTCCTAGTGCATTGTAACTCTCTAATGACTCTGACGGGTCCACAAGAAGCACATGCAAATACATGCACACTTGTGTGCCCAACTTTGGATGAAATGCAACCACATGCAAGTCAACTTGAACCAACTCCTAAAATGAATGCCAAAATTGAATATTCCTCCATCATGCCTTGACCCCACTCCTATGAATGCAATTACAATTTGACATAAATTAATAAATATTAAATATTTTAGCCTCTCATGTCCCCTAGGCATCGAACTCGTTCCAAGGAACATGGAGAGACATGAAAAATATCTTAGGATTGCAAGGTTAATTAAACCTTATCCTAGCACGAAGAAGGTTCAAATCTAGTATCATTTTAAAGAGAAAAATTGAGGGATCACCTTTGTTTTATTTTATTATTAAAAGAATTCAAAAACGTTGAAGTCAAAATAGAAATAGTTTCTCTTGATTGTAGCAAAATATTTACATGTGTTTTCTTGAACAACCCTTTCTCTTTGTTTTGCAATATTTTATAATTTATGAACATTTGATTTATTTATGTGAATATCAATTAATTACTAGAAAAAATATAAACCACAACTATCACTAGACCACTAAAAATATGACACAAAAAAATTCCAAAAATATTTATTAAAAATACAATTCTTTGTTAAATTTCTCATAAATACAAAATATTTTCCATTATCTCCCTCACAAAATCAACTCTCAACTCTATTTCATTGTAAATATTGAAATGAGAAGTAAAAGAAACACAATACAAGCAAATCCTAAAATCTCTATTACAAACATCTAACAATGATCAATTGTTAGTCTCTTCCGAATTTCATTTGTATTTTGATCAAAAATCGTGTACAAATCACTTGAGTTCATTCTCCATGTTGTCCCTATGAACATGTTAGCTCTTGTCAATGCTTGCACATAACTTCTCAATCCTTGGTTTAGTCCTCTAACACACACTCGCTACATTGCCAAAATTAAAAATGGACGATATACATAGATTGTCATTTGTAACAAAATTAGTGACTCTAATGAATAATATCTCAACATTAAAAAAAAAGTGTCTTCTTCTATCGATCCCCATAATTCATGCAAAAATATAATGGAGATGATTCCAAAAGATCCCTATGTAATTGCAACATAATTTAGATGCTAATGTTCACAAGTTTATATGAATCTACACTAGGCTAACGAAAAGTAATAACTAAAAAGTAGATTACGACAGTGCCTAATAATAGATATTAACAGAGTAAAGTAAGAAAAAGAAGTAGCAAAGAGATTTTTAAAAAATAGAAGCAAAAAGAAACAAGTATGGTGTGAAAATGAAATAGCCACTTTTCTTGGTATTTTTGTAGATGTATGTTTTCTTTTAAAAAAAGCAAAAAGCAATGAGCATGGTGTCGAAATTCAAGTAGTCACTTTATTTGATATTTTTTAGATGTATGTTGTTAGACAATTAGAATGAGATGTACTTTTTTGGTGTCTTAAATCGACAATTTGTTGAGATGTAGAAATCTAAAACTCTGGAGACAAAAAATAGTAGTTATTGATTCAACTAGAAGAATTGAGGGAGTAGTATAATCTTCCATTGAGCCCACATGATCCAAACATTGATAACCCAAATTTTTACTAAAAACATAATTCATAGGCATTCAACCTTTGACTCCACAAGAGAATAAGAAAAAACAAAATAGAATTATTGACCTTGTTTTTGAGATTCATCCTTACTTTTAGCCCTTGACTCCACACAAGAAGTCAAAATTAAACTCTATACAATTAGCTTACGTTTATAACTATAGAGAACTGAAATTCCCTCACTATGACTCAAAGCCACAACTCGAGAGCCAATGTTGTGTCTCTCTTCTTTTTTTCTATTGGTATTTTTTTGACTAGATGGAAACAACCTTTGTATCAATTGGAAACAAAATTGTAAAGTTAATGATGTCTCCTATTTTGGAAATTGAGAGAATCCTAGCAAGAGCTTTAATTTCTTGATGAGTAGGGAAATATCAATAGTGTAGTCAAGATAAGCCATTAATCTTCCATTGTGTTTTTTTTAATGTTTGAAGTGGGGTAAGATCATTTTATCCATCAACAATGTGCTCCCATCTCTATAAATATTTGACATGGCTCAAGGCCTATTTCCTATTAGATTTCCCAGCAAAACTCTAATGTTTACTCCTCCATCTCCTCCCAATGAGACTCGTGTTGTTCTAGTGGAGATGCACAACCTTGACCTATACCCTAAAGGAGAGCTCATCAATGCAACATCCCTATTAGTCATCCCATATCATCATCTTGTTCACTAGGTAGTGCAGGTTTGAACCCTTGGCCATGATGGATAATATTTTACAAGAGAAGAGCATCTCTAAGATTCCTATATTGTCCACTACTGAACTCTTATAAGAAGGTCTCCTTAAAGGGCTTACTGAGTCTTTATTGATCCAACAATTTTTTATTCTTTGATGTAAATCCCTGTTCAAATGCCCACACATGTGTCCTTCCCTTGCTTGTACATTACATGAGGAAACTGCTATGAAATGTCACATTACATAAATCCAATTTTTAATTCTTTAATATAATCCCTATTTAGATGCCCACACATGTGTCCTTCCTCTACCTATATATTCTGTGAGGAGTAAGCTAGCACTAAGAAATGACATATTACATATCTCGTTGCAAAGACGGTTGTCGTTGCACAAAAAAATCAACCTGTTAATACTCGATACAACCTCTAAATTTATACAAGATCCAAGATCCATAGAAGGTGGTTAAACCATGTCACGAAGCCTGAGCGCCGCACTGGCCCACGCCGAGGAGACCAAGGGTGACACCTTGCAACAATCCCCCCCAGTGCAAGTGAGGGGTTCGAACCTGTGACCTCAACTCTGATACCAATTGTTGCAAAGACAATTGTCATTGCACCAAAAGATCGACCTGTTAATGCCCGATACAACCGTTGGATTTATACAAGATCCAAGATCCATAGGAGGCGGTTAAACCATGTCACGAAGCCGAGCACCGCACTGGCCCATGTTGAGGAGACCAAGGGTGACACCTTGCAACATATCTTTGGTCCAACAATTTTTAATTCTTTGATGTAAAACCATGTTCAGATGCCCACATGTGTGTCATTCCTCAATGTAGATTATATGAGGAAGCTGCTATGAAACATCACATTACATAACTATGGTCCAACAATTTTCAATTCTTTGATGTAAATCACTATTTAGATGCCCACATGTGCGTCCTTCCTCTATGTACAATGCATGAGGAGGAAGTTGTTATTAAACACCACATTACATAAATATGCTCCAACAATTTTCATTTCTTTGATGTAAATCCCTATTTAAATGTCCACATGTGTCCTTCCTCTGCCTATATATTATATGAAGAAGGATTTTCTATGAAATGTCACATTGCATAGTTTTGGTCGAACAATTTTTAATTCTTTGATGTAAATCCCTATTTAGATGCCAACATGTGTATCCTTCCTCTATGTGTAGAATGTATGAGGAGGAAGTTCTTATTAAACACCACATTACATAATTATGGTCTAACAATTTTCACTTCTTTGATGTAAATCCCTATTTAAATGCCCACACGTGTCCTTCCTCTACCTGTACATTATATGAAGAAGGAGCTGCTATGAAATGCCACATTACATACTTTTTTGGTCCGATGATTTTTATTTCTTTGATATAAATTCTTGTTCAAATGCCCATAGGTGTGTCCTTCCTTTGCCTGTACATTAAATGAGGAAGCTGCTATGAAATGCCACATTGCATACCTTTACTCTAAGCACTATTTTTTGTGGGTTTTCCCTATTGTCTTTGCTTTATTTCTAGTTTGAGGCAACTAGAAGTTCATATCTTACATATCAAGTAAAGCATAAAAAATATAAGTTCTAGGGGCCAAAAAAAATGGCAGTGAAAGTAAGTAAGATGAAATCTATTGTCAAGAAATGCCAAAGATTTGGTATGATGAAAAGGTCATAAAACAATGTTAGTTGGAATCCCAATGAAGCAGATTAGATTTCAATGCCAAATTATGCAAAAGGTGGATCCTCGAGGCTTATGCTCCCAAGGGATGTCATGTTGTGTATGTCAGAAAATCCTTTATCTTTTCCAAAGATAAACTTCTGCTTTCTTTCTATTTTGTTGTCATTATCCAACAATCTCCACCTTGACAACATTTTACCTAATACTTGCCCATACCTTATCATCACTTTTTTTGCAATCTGAGAGAAGTAAAATATCACTTCAACTTCTCTAACTATACTGGTTTTGTAAACATGTCTACACAATTTTCTAGTGTATGAACTTTCTCAAGAATTACTCCACCTCTATCAATAACCTGTCTTACAAAATGGTATTTAATCACAATATGTTTAGTCCTACTGTGATAAGATGGATTTTTAGTTAGAGGTATAACACTTTGACTATCACAAAATATAATCACCTTGTCCTGCATTTTTCCAAACTCACCCAACAAACCCTTCAACCAAATTGCCTCTTTGCATGCATGTGAGACAACCATATACTCTTCCTTAGTAGTGGATACAACAATTGTTTCTTGAATTTTTGACATCCAAAAAATAGGTCCTCCTGCAAGAGACATAACCTGATGCGGATCTCCTTTTGTCTAAATCACCTGCAAAATTTGAATCAACATAACCACAAACTAAACCATTGCAACCATCAAAGGTGATACAATAATCACTTGTGCCTCTAAGATACCAAAGCACCCATTTCACTATTGCCCAAAGCTCTTTACCTAGAATTCCCATTTATCTATTGACAACACCAACTACATGAGAAATATTTGGTCTTTTACATACCATTGCACACATTAAACTTCCTACTGAATTAGCATACTTTACACGAGACATAATATTTTTCTTCCTTATTACTAGGACATAAACTTGAAGAAAGCTTAAAATGAGAAGTTAAAGGGATATTTACTAGTTTCATATTCTTCATCCAAATCTTATGAGGATCTTGTCCACATACTTCTGTTGTGATAACCGATGCTTACCCTGTTCCCTTTCTCTGTGTATTTCCATTCCTTTTTTTTTTTTTGCTCCTAGATCCTTCATATATAAAAAGTCTTAGCCATTTGAGCCTTTAACCCATTGATCTCAACTACGCTTTTACTTGCTACAAGCATACTGTCAACATATAATACCAAGATAATGAATAAACCATTTTTCAAACTTTTAAAGTAAATGCAATGGTCATACTCACTCCTTGTAAAATTTTGGCTCACCATGAAGGAATCAAACTTCTTATACCATTTCCTGGGAGACTGCTTCATGCCATACAATGAATTTTTGAGTTTACAAACAAATTTCTTGTTGCGATCTTGAATAAATCCTTCTAGTTGTTCCATATATATCTCCTCATCCAAATATCCATGTAAAAACATTTTTTTGACATCGAATTGGTTCAAATCAAGATCAAGTAAAGCAACAAGTGCTAAAACAACCCGAATAGAAACTAGCTTAACAATTGGTGAAAAAATTTCATTAAAATCAATACCTTCTTTTTGAGAATACCCTTTTGCTACCAGTCTTGCTTTGTACCTTTCAACTTTATCATCAACACCCTTCTTCAATTTGAAGACACATTTGCAACCAACAACTTTCCTGCCCTTTTGGAGTTCTACTAGGTCCCATGTTTTATTCTTCTCCAAGCCATCTATTTCTTCTTTCATTGCTATTTTTTATTCAACATTTTTAGCACCATCCACTGCTTCCTGATAACAACTAGATTCCTCATCATTAGAAATCAAAGCAACAGATGAAACATAATCATCATACCTTTAGGTGGATTTCTGACCCATGTAGATCTCCTTAGATCTAGTTGTGGAATTCATACATTTTCTTGTAGATTTTCTACATCCTTAGCTTTTTCTTTGGAAGCTTCTTCTTACTCCCTATTTTCTATAGACAAATGAGTTTCCAATTAAATTTGTTGATGTTGAGGTACTTGTTCTTGTTTCAAATCAACTTCTATTATATATAATTTTATGAGAGAAGATTCATGGGTGAAAGCACAAAGTTGGGTCCACGAAATGTGGAAGTTTTTGCCTTAGCCGAAAAAACGAAATCGGCTAAGCAAAAACGGGATCCCGATTTTTAAGGATGGGATCCTGAGTTATACGAATCGGGATCCCGTTCTGGTTCGGGATCCCGAGCCTGAATCGAAAACAGGATCCTGCTTTTTAACAAACAGGATCCCGTTTGCTAGAGGGTCCCGAATTGACGGAGCGGAAACAGGATCCCGGTTTGTAAAGAACGGGATCCCGATTTTTAAGAATCGGGATCCCGATTTTTTAAGAATCGGGATCCCGTTTTTTACAAACCGGGATCATGTTTTGTAAGACTATATTTTTTTTTTTAAATGAAGAAAACTTCATTTTTGCCTGCGCGCACGAGATCCCGGTTTGTGAGCGATAGTGCCTGCTAGAAGACCTCCAGGTACCCGCATTCTTCCTCTTTTTTTTTTCGTTTTTACATTCGAAATTGAAATTGTTATTAAATTTACTGTTTGTAGCATGTTTATTTCAAATTTTATTTCCATTTTAAGCATTTTATTTCATGTTATTTTTGAAATAAGAAATTTTAGAAATAGATTAAAAAATACGTCAAATTGTGAAGATTTTCAATAGAAACAAAAAAATAAAACTTGAATTGTATTTTAGAAACAAAAATTAACTTTTGAAACTTGAATTATTTGATGAAACAAAAAAAAATTAATTTCAAAACCCTAATTGAAACGAAACAAAAAAATTGCATTTCAAAACCCTAGAAATTGAAATAAACTGAAAATTTTCCATCAACTATTTTAATTCTTTTGCATTGCTTAAATGTTTTAAATTTGATTTGCATTCTATAAAATGATATGTTAAATTTTAGTTTCAATGTCAAATTATAATTAGATTAGAAAAACTTTCCATTTTTTGTGAAATGAGTTAATTATTGCTATATGAATTTTCATTTAGAACTATCTTTTATATGAATTTTGATAATTAATTTTAGGTCAAATAATCAGTCTATTCTAAATCTAGCTTCATCTAGGGTCTATTCAAAACCTTAAGTGAGGATTAAATTGAAAATCTAGCTTCATCTAGGGATCTAGGGTTCTTGAATTGAAGTTGAACTACTTAAGAAGAAATGTGGTATTTCGATGAAACCTTTTGTGAATAATGATCAAGTGTAATTAAATGATAAAATAAAGACAATTGAATGCCTTCGAATACGAAGCAAGTTCAGTTGGCTCATAATGTTTTAGTAAATGTGTAAGGGATGGAAAATTTTGAATTTAAATTTTAAAATTTTAATGATTAAATCCATGGTTTAGGATTTACCATATGTACTTAGAGTATTGGTCTAGGATTTAAATTTTTGCACTAGTTACCTAGACACTAAATAATCTAAATATTTTTGTTTTCTAAGTTCTTTAGGTTCTTTCAATTACAAACAATCTAAAATAAAATACTTTCAATTCAACATTAACTAATTTTATATTATACATGTTTTATATCATAAAATTCATTTAAGTGAGTTCAATATTAATGAAAAAAATATTAAATAAAATAATCTTATATTCAATTAAAAAAACATCCAGTTAAAATATACATCAAACTCAATCTTAATCACACATAATTATGTGTTTCTATTATGGAAATAGTCAATCTATTCATAAAATAAAAATATATTCATAAACTAGGCACTAACTTGCAAGTCCATTATTCCAAGGGCCACCCAAACTTCACCCTAAGTTCGTTAAACCCTAAGCCCTGAACTCTAAAATCTAAACCCTCAACACTAAAGCATCCATTTTGTCTTAGGACCTTATAATCAAATTTGGTTGCCTTAGGCAACTCCACCAAATTAGATTCCCTTAAGCCATGTCATTTTGTCGTAGAACCTTACTACAAAGATCCCCTTAAGCCAAATTTGATTCCCTTAAGCCATGTCATTTTGTAGTAGAACCTTACTACAAAGATCCCCTTAAGCCATCGTATTACCGTAAACCCTAAACTCAAAACTATAAACCCTAAACAGGCTAAAGACATCATTTTTTCACCAAATTTTATTCACTTGAGCCATGTCATTTTGTCCTAGGACCTCACTAGACATAGATCTCTTTAAGCCATCCTATCACCCTAAATCGTAAATCAATGTCTTAAGGGGTCCTAATATGACATTTCTTAATGGGATGAAAGAAGTTTTTAAAATTTGGTGAAGTTGCCCAAGGCAACCAAATTTAACAATAACAAGATTGTGCAAGATTATAATATGAATGATATTTCATGATCTAGGTTGGTGAGTTGAAACAAGACCTATCTCAATCAACTATTCCACAAGAAAATGTTCTTCACTAAAGCATTCATTTTGTCTAAGTTCTTTTAGGTTCTTTCAATTACAAACAATCTAAAATAAAATACTTTCAATTCAACATTAACTAATTTTATATTATACATGTTTTATATCATAAAATTCATTTAAGTGAGTTCAATATTAATGAAAAAAATATTAAATAAAATAATCTTATATTCAATTAAAAAAACATCCAGTTAAAATATACATCAAACTCAATCTTAATCACACATAATTATGTGTTTCTATTACGGAAATAGTCAATCTATTCATAAAATAAAAAAATATTCATAAACTAGGCACTAACTTGCAAGTCCATTATTCCAAGGGCCACCCAAACTTCACCCTAAGTTCGTTAAACCCTAAGCCCTGAACTCTAAAATCTAAACCCTCAACACTAAAGCATCCATTTTGTCTTAGGACCTTATAATCAAATTTGGTTGCCTTAGGCAACTCCACCAAATTAGATTCCCTTAAGCCATGTCATTTTGTCGTAGAACCTTACTACAAAGATCCCCTTAAGCCAAATTTGATTCCCTTAAGCCATGTCATTTTGTATTAGAACCTTACTACAAAGATCTCCTTAAGCCATCGTATTACCGTAAACCCTAAACTAAAAACTATAAACCCTAAACAAGCAAAAGACATCATTTTTTTACCAAATTTTATTCACTTGAGCCATGTCATTTTGTCCTAGGACCTCACTAGACATAGATCTCTTTAAGCCATCCTATCACCCTAAATCGTAAATCAATGTCTTAAGGGGTCCTAATATGACATTTCTTAATGGGATGAAAGAAGTTTTTAAAATCTGGTGAAGTTGCCCAAGGCAACCAAATTTAACAATAAAAATATTGTGCAAGATTATAATATGAATGATATTTGAAACAAGACCTATCTGAATCAATTGTTCCATAAGAAAATTTTCTTCACTAAAGCATTCATTTTGTCTTAGGAACTTAAAATCAGATTTGGTTGCCTTATGCAACTCCACCAAATTTGATTCCCTTAAGCCATGTTATTTTGTCATGATCTAGGTTGATTAATTTATGGTTTAGGGTGGTAGGATGGCTTAAGGGGATCTATGTTAAACTCTAAACCGTAAACCCTATAACATTCATAGATTGTCTAATATTAATAGTTAATTGTATTTTCATTCAAGTAACTTTCCTTAGACATAAATGAGGCTTAAAATTTTATTTTATCATATGTATTCAATTAGGCCATTTATATTGAATGGTTTAAGGGTATAAATCCTAAACATGTATCTTACATTTTGAAATTACAAATCTAATGCAGGCTCACTCATATCTTCTATATATCACATGGATCGATTCAATAATATCCGCAATCAACCTCCATGCCCTCCATCTCGACCACCTTCACCTCCACCTCCTTCACCTCCACCTCATAACCCCCCACCTCCACCACCTAAAATCGATGGTGCTCGTTTGCAAGAACGAATCAATTCCAATGTTAGAACCATCCAAGATCAAATAAACATTATTCAAAATGAAGAATTTGTCGCACCACCTGTGAGGATGATTGCATCTAGGATGCAAACCATTGTTGATGCTATCAGGGCTATGGATGGGATCTTAGATGAGCATCAAAAATGGCTAGAGGAGAGGAGAACTTCTGATTTTGAAAAGGAAAAATGCAAATAAATGAAGAGATGCAGTAGAAAGCCATAATAGTTTTTAAATTAAGACAATGATCTTAAATAGTTATGAATTTATGAATTTGGTGAATGATGGATATTTTGTGTGACGTGAATTTATGATTTTGGTTCTAGATGGATATATATACATGCATTAGACATAAAATGAGCTTTTTGTGAATGTTTCAATTTTATTGTTTACTATGTACACATGTACTAAAATTGCACATGTAGTTGTTAAATTTTGAAATTTGTATGTACATAGTTTACTTTAATGATGTATGCATGCAAATTATGCATGGTATTTTTTTATTTTAAATGTATGTACATAGTTTACTTGATCAAGTTCAATCAATGTATATGTGTGTTTCAATTTTATATGATCTTAATATATGTATGCATGTATCATATTTAAACAAATTTGCATGTGTGTTTCAAATTTAACTATTTCTTGTAATTTTTTAAGTTTGTATGTTAATTTAGTATAATTTAATGCAGGTGCACACTTATATCTCATATCATGGATGATTTTAATATTGATGATATCATCAATCCACCACCTCATCCTCCCTCACCTCCCCCTCCACCTCCACCTCCACCTCCACCTCCACCTCCACCTCCACCTCCACAACCTATTGCATCTGATGAGGCTCGCTTACAAGCAAGCATAAATGATTAGGTTGGATCAATACATAATCAAATCAATGCTATGCAGAGTCAAGCATTGATTCCACCCCATGTTAGGCGTTTTGCATTTGCAATGCAAAACGTTGTGGATGCCATTAGGACCATTGATTCTGATCTAGATAGGCATAGACGAGACAGAGAAAAAATGAGACAATTTTATGCTGATGGTCTCTCTTATAAAGAAATATTAGACCTTAAAATAACGAAATCCCACCTAGCCCCCTACTTTCTCGACCCCGTTACTCGACAGCCCATTCCTGCGAACAAATCTAGAATATCCATGAGGTGGTGCATACATCCACAGATTAGTGCACATTTTTGGGATCGATGGTATATGGTTTTTGATAGTCCCCCACATGCTAATTTGGAGTGCCCATTGTATTTTTTGAGGAAATTATATGTAGATTTTGTTATGGGGCACAAGCCCAATTATTTTGATTTTAAATCATTTCAGGGTGTTTGTGGCAGCATGCCACAACAGAGATTAGGGGAAAGGGTTGATCCCCAATTCCTTGTGCATGCACAACCCCTTGTTGTTGCTCCTGTTCCTCCCGTTCCTGCACCTATGCATCATTGATCTATGGTATTGACATTAGGTTCCCTTAGTACACTCACAAGAGACCTTGATCAACATGCTTTTGCGATAGCGGGTGGGGAGCATAGAGATGATGATGGAGGAGTGTTCTATGGAGCTGGTCCGAGTACCACTCCAGGAGTGTCGAGGCTCGTCCCACATGTATGTACTAGTTGCCATCAACTATGTTATGGACCTTATCAGGCCACACCTAGTTTGGGTGGACGTGGAGATTTTGGTGGTTCATTTGGTCACATCAGTTCATTTGTAGAGTTTCTTACAAGAGGTGAACATCCTAAGGACACTGGTACACAGGTATAAATATGCATCTACACATTCATTTTACAAGAATTTTGATGAATGTATATATCAAAGTAAAGTTTACAATACATTTTAACAATCAAACTATTTGGTGTACAGACTATAGTAATGATGGGGCAATCATTCGTTCCACGAGTACATACATCGACACTAGTCCTAATCGGCAACCCTTATGGGGTATTTTGATTTCAATTTTTTTAATTATAAATGAAATGATTATTTTAAACTTGAGTTTTAAATTTATAATAGAATAACATATATGTTTGAAATATTAATGTTGGTTTAGGTGAGTCAATCGGCTTCCACATCGATTCCACCCGAGGGGTTGTTGAGCACTCCTCCACTATCAGTCATCATAGACCAGGGGCAGGTACATTTATATTGTAAATTGTTTAACTTACATTAGTATAGTTACAATTATGAATTTTTAATTCACTATATATATGAAATGTGCATGTACACTTGAAAATATTATAAGCTTGTGTTACATGTGTCTACATGTCTTGTCTAGGTTGATACCACAATCAGAATGGCATCGGGCAAACATTAGATTCTGCGGTTACTCGTGAGGCCTCTGATTTTCAGGTTGTTTAAATAAATTTCTACACAAAATGTGCAAACTTGAATATATATATTTACCTAATTCAAGTATGTACATGCTTTAACTTTGATCTTGTAGGACTTTGTTAGTGCGACTTTCAGCCCTGACCCTAGACATAGTTACACCTCTAGGAGGGCATGTGGAGCAGGCTCCAGATCAAATGGTAATTTAAATTTTTTATTATATTTAAATTCAATTATAAATTATATATTGTGAATATATAACTAAATAATTTTAAATTTCAAATTGAATATTAATATAATTTGAGCTAATACATGTTTTAAATTCTTTTTCTTTTATAGCATGTGACACATCTAGTAGTTGAGAATGTACAAACATGTCCTACAAAAGAGGGTGCACAACCTATGGATATGGTACAATTAAAATATGATAAATTATAAATTAATTTCAATTAAATCATTTTTAATTGTAGACTTGTGCATCTAATTTCAACTTTTTTTGTCTTGTTTGTGTAGATTGATTCAGATAATGTAGAGGTTGCTTCAAGTGTAGTAGAACATCCAAACCCAAATATGACGGTAATTTAATTTTAATATGATGAATTATAAATTAAATTGTCATTAATATTTTTTTTCATTGTCTTACATATAATTTCATCTTTCTCTTGTACAGAGTGTTTCAAGTCATCTGCATAGTCTGCATGGCATGAAGAGGTCTCTTGATTATAGAGACAATACATGACCTAGAAACATGATTTTGTGGGTTATATTTGTTTATTTTGTGGACTATATTTTTGGTTTGTCACGTACTCTATTGGACTTTATAATTCATGGTTCTTGAGTATTTAGTTGGACTTTAGTTCATGGGTTGTACTATGATGGACTTTTTTTAATGCACTTAATATATTTACATAAATTATGGACTTTATTATTGTTTGAAATTTTAATTTACACATATACATTTATGCATTTTATGTTCATAGTCAAGATATTAATATAGGACATTAATGTGAAATTAAATATAAATATGAAATTAAAGTTGAAATTAATAGTACATTTTAATATTTATAGTTTACAAATTTAGTGATCTCATACATGATATGTACATTCAATAATTATCTATAATTAGTCAATGGACTTATTCAATTCACGTCAATCAATAATTAGTCAATAAATCATAATTTACAAACCAAAGCAATTCGTTTATATACCATAAATGATAAAATTTTAAGAAATAAACAAAACCATACAAGATTAGAGAACAAAAGCATTAATAAATTCTATAAATAATTAAATCCAACACTAATTTATAAGTTGTCAAAACAAATAATGGCATCCAATACTATTTTTTAAGCTGTCAACAAAAATAATGGATTCCAATACTAAATTATAAGGCGTACATTGAAAACAAATAAGGGGGCATCTTAAGGGGTCATAATACAACATCTTAAGGGGACATCTTAAGGGGTCATAATACGGCGTCTTTAGGGGATGTCTTAAGGGTTAATAATAGAACACCTTAAAAGGATGTCTTAAGGGTTCATAATAGAACGTCTT
>CM021102.1:43762399-43832514 GCA_007115665.2 Sequoiadendron giganteum | reverse complement strand
AGAAAAAACAAAATAGAATTATTGACCTTGTTTTTGAGATTCATCCTTACTTTTAGCCCTTGACTCCACACAAGAAGTCAAAATTAAACTCTATACAATTAGCTTACGTTTATAACTATAGAGAACTGAAATTCCCTCACTATGACTCAAAGCCACAACTCGAGAGCCAATGTTGTGTCTCTCTTCTTTTTTTCTATTGGTATTTTTTTGACTAGATGGAAACAACCTTTGTATCAATTGGAAACAAAATTGTAAAGTTAATGATGTCTCCTATTTTGGAAATTGAGAGAATCCTAGCAAGAGCTTTAATTTCTTGATGAGTAGGGAAATATCAATAGTGTAGTCAAGATAAGCCATTAATCTTCCATTGTGTTTTTTTTAATGTTTGAAGTGGGGTAAGATCATTTTATCCATCAACAATGTGCTCCCATCTCTATAAATATTTGACATGGCTCAAGGCCTATTTCCTATTAGATTTCCCAGCAAAACTCTAATGTTTACTCCTCCATCTCCTCCCAATGAGACTCGTGTTGTTCTAGTGGAGATGCACAACCTTGACCTATACCCTAAAGGAGAGCTCATCAATGCAACATCCCTATTAGTCATCCCATATCATCATCTTGTTCACTAGGTAGTGCAGGTTTGAACCCTTGGCCATGATGGATAATATTTTACAAGAGAAGAGCATCTCTAAGATTCCTATATTGTCCACTACTGAACTCTTATAAGAAGGTCTCCTTAAAGGGCTTACTGAGTCTTTATTGATCCAACAATTTTTTATTCTTTGATGTAAATCCCTGTTCAAATGCCCACACATGTGTCCTTCCCTTGCTTGTACATTACATGAGGAAACTGCTATGAAATGTCACATTACATAAATCCAATTTTTAATTCTTTAATATAATCCCTATTTAGATGCCCACACATGTGTCCTTCCTCTACCTATATATTCTGTGAGGAGTAAGCTAGCACTAAGAAATGACATATTACATATCTCGTTGCAAAGACGGTTGTCGTTGCACAAAAAAATCAACCTGTTAATACTCGATACAACCTCTAAATTTATACAAGATCCAAGATCCATAGAAGGTGGTTAAACCATGTCACGAAGCCTGAGCGCCGCACTGGCCCACGCCGAGGAGACCAAGGGTGACACCTTGCAACAATCCCCCCCAGTGCAAGTGAGGGGTTCGAACCTGTGACCTCAACTCTGATACCAATTGTTGCAAAGACAATTGTCATTGCACCAAAAGATCGACCTGTTAATGCCCGATACAACCGTTGGATTTATACAAGATCCAAGATCCATAGGAGGCGGTTAAACCATGTCACGAAGCCGAGCACCGCACTGGCCCATGTTGAGGAGACCAAGGGTGACACCTTGCAACATATCTTTGGTCCAACAATTTTTAATTCTTTGATGTAAAACCATGTTCAGATGCCCACATGTGTGTCATTCCTCAATGTAGATTATATGAGGAAGCTGCTATGAAACATCACATTACATAACTATGGTCCAACAATTTTCAATTCTTTGATGTAAATCACTATTTAGATGCCCACATGTGCGTCCTTCCTCTATGTACAATGCATGAGGAGGAAGTTGTTATTAAACACCACATTACATAAATATGCTCCAACAATTTTCATTTCTTTGATGTAAATCCCTATTTAAATGTCCACATGTGTCCTTCCTCTGCCTATATATTATATGAAGAAGGATTTTCTATGAAATGTCACATTGCATAGTTTTGGTCGAACAATTTTTAATTCTTTGATGTAAATCCCTATTTAGATGCCAACATGTGTATCCTTCCTCTATGTGTAGAATGTATGAGGAGGAAGTTCTTATTAAACACCACATTACATAATTATGGTCTAACAATTTTCACTTCTTTGATGTAAATCCCTATTTAAATGCCCACACGTGTCCTTCCTCTACCTGTACATTATATGAAGAAGGAGCTGCTATGAAATGCCACATTACATACTTTTTTGGTCCGATGATTTTTATTTCTTTGATATAAATTCTTGTTCAAATGCCCATAGGTGTGTCCTTCCTTTGCCTGTACATTAAATGAGGAAGCTGCTATGAAATGCCACATTGCATACCTTTACTCTAAGCACTATTTTTTGTGGGTTTTCCCTATTGTCTTTGCTTTATTTCTAGTTTGAGGCAACTAGAAGTTCATATCTTACATATCAAGTAAAGCATAAAAAATATAAGTTCTAGGGGCCAAAAAAAATGGCAGTGAAAGTAAGTAAGATGAAATCTATTGTCAAGAAATGCCAAAGATTTGGTATGATGAAAAGGTCATAAAACAATGTTAGTTGGAATCCCAATGAAGCAGATTAGATTTCAATGCCAAATTATGCAAAAGGTGGATCCTCGAGGCTTATGCTCCCAAGGGATGTCATGTTGTGTATGTCAGAAAATCCTTTATCTTTTCCAAAGATAAACTTCTGCTTTCTTTCTATTTTGTTGTCATTATCCAACAATCTCCACCTTGACAACATTTTACCTAATACTTGCCCATACCTTATCATCACTTTTTTTGCAATCTGAGAGAAGTAAAATATCACTTCAACTTCTCTAACTATACTGGTTTTGTAAACATGTCTACACAATTTTCTAGTGTATGAACTTTCTCAAGAATTACTCCACCTCTATCAATAACCTGTCTTACAAAATGGTATTTAATCACAATATGTTTAGTCCTACTGTGATAAGATGGATTTTTAGTTAGAGGTATAACACTTTGACTATCACAAAATATAATCACCTTGTCCTGCATTTTTCCAAACTCACCCAACAAACCCTTCAACCAAATTGCCTCTTTGCATGCATGTGAGACAACCATATACTCTTCCTTAGTAGTGGATACAACAATTGTTTCTTGAATTTTTGACATCCAAAAAATAGGTCCTCCTGCAAGAGACATAACCTGATGCGGATCTCCTTTTGTCTAAATCACCTGCAAAATTTGAATCAACATAACCACAAACTAAACCATTGCAACCATCAAAGGTGATACAATAATCACTTGTGCCTCTAAGATACCAAAGCACCCATTTCACTATTGCCCAAAGCTCTTTACCTAGAATTCCCATTTATCTATTGACAACACCAACTACATGAGAAATATTTGGTCTTTTACATACCATTGCACACATTAAACTTCCTACTGAATTAGCATACTTTACACGAGACATAATATTTTTCTTCCTTATTACTAGGACATAAACTTGAAGAAAGCTTAAAATGAGAAGTTAAAGGGATATTTACTAGTTTCATATTCTTCATCCAAATCTTATGAGGATCTTGTCCACATACTTCTGTTGTGATAACCGATGCTTACCCTGTTCCCTTTCTCTGTGTATTTCCATTCCTTTTTTTTTTTTTGCTCCTAGATCCTTCATATATAAAAAGTCTTAGCCATTTGAGCCTTTAACCCATTGATCTCAACTACGCTTTTACTTGCTACAAGCATACTGTCAACATATAATACCAAGATAATGAATAAACCATTTTTCAAACTTTTAAAGTAAATGCAATGGTCATACTCACTCCTTGTAAAATTTTGGCTCACCATGAAGGAATCAAACTTCTTATACCATTTCCTGGGAGACTGCTTCATGCCATACAATGAATTTTTGAGTTTACAAACAAATTTCTTGTTGCGATCTTGAATAAATCCTTCTAGTTGTTCCATATATATCTCCTCATCCAAATATCCATGTAAAAACATTTTTTTGACATCGAATTGGTTCAAATCAAGATCAAGTAAAGCAACAAGTGCTAAAACAACCCGAATAGAAACTAGCTTAACAATTGGTGAAAAAATTTCATTAAAATCAATACCTTCTTTTTGAGAATACCCTTTTGCTACCAGTCTTGCTTTGTACCTTTCAACTTTATCATCAACACCCTTCTTCAATTTGAAGACACATTTGCAACCAACAACTTTCCTGCCCTTTTGGAGTTCTACTAGGTCCCATGTTTTATTCTTCTCCAAGCCATCTATTTCTTCTTTCATTGCTATTTTTTATTCAACATTTTTAGCACCATCCACTGCTTCCTGATAACAACTAGATTCCTCATCATTAGAAATCAAAGCAACAGATGAAACATAATCATCATACCTTTAGGTGGATTTCTGACCCATGTAGATCTCCTTAGATCTAGTTGTGGAATTCATACATTTTCTTGTAGATTTTCTACATCCTTAGCTTTTTCTTTGGAAGCTTCTTCTTACTCCCTATTTTCTATAGACAAATGAGTTTCCAATTAAATTTGTTGATGTTGAGGTACTTGTTCTTGTTTCAAATCAACTTCTATTATATATAATTTTATGAGAGAAGATTCATGGGTGAAAGCACAAAGTTGGGTCCACGAAATGTGGAAGTTTTTGCCTTAGCCGAAAAAACGAAATCGGCTAAGCAAAAACGGGATCCCGATTTTTAAGGATGGGATCCTGAGTTATACGAATCGGGATCCCGTTCTGGTTCGGGATCCCGAGCCTGAATCGAAAACAGGATCCTGCTTTTTAACAAACAGGATCCCGTTTGCTAGAGGGTCCCGAATTGACGGAGCGGAAACAGGATCCCGGTTTGTAAAGAACGGGATCCCGATTTTTAAGAATCGGGATCCCGATTTTTTAAGAATCGGGATCCCGTTTTTTACAAACCGGGATCATGTTTTGTAAGACTATATTTTTTTTTTTAAATGAAGAAAACTTCATTTTTGCCTGCGCGCACGAGATCCCGGTTTGTGAGCGATAGTGCCTGCTAGAAGACCTCCAGGTACCCGCATTCTTCCTCTTTTTTTTTTCGTTTTTACATTCGAAATTGAAATTGTTATTAAATTTACTGTTTGTAGCATGTTTATTTCAAATTTTATTTCCATTTTAAGCATTTTATTTCATGTTATTTTTGAAATAAGAAATTTTAGAAATAGATTAAAAAATACGTCAAATTGTGAAGATTTTCAATAGAAACAAAAAAATAAAACTTGAATTGTATTTTAGAAACAAAAATTAACTTTTGAAACTTGAATTATTTGATGAAACAAAAAAAAATTAATTTCAAAACCCTAATTGAAACGAAACAAAAAAATTGCATTTCAAAACCCTAGAAATTGAAATAAACTGAAAATTTTCCATCAACTATTTTAATTCTTTTGCATTGCTTAAATGTTTTAAATTTGATTTGCATTCTATAAAATGATATGTTAAATTTTAGTTTCAATGTCAAATTATAATTAGATTAGAAAAACTTTCCATTTTTTGTGAAATGAGTTAATTATTGCTATATGAATTTTCATTTAGAACTATCTTTTATATGAATTTTGATAATTAATTTTAGGTCAAATAATCAGTCTATTCTAAATCTAGCTTCATCTAGGGTCTATTCAAAACCTTAAGTGAGGATTAAATTGAAAATCTAGCTTCATCTAGGGATCTAGGGTTCTTGAATTGAAGTTGAACTACTTAAGAAGAAATGTGGTATTTCGATGAAACCTTTTGTGAATAATGATCAAGTGTAATTAAATGATAAAATAAAGACAATTGAATGCCTTCGAATACTAAGCAAGTTCAGTTGGCTCATAATGTTTTAGTAAATGTGTAAGGGATGGAAAATTTTGAATTTAAATTTTAAAATTTTAATGATTAAATCCATGGTTTAGGATTTACCATATGTACTTAGAGTATTGGTCTAGGATTTAAATTTTTGCACTAGTTATCTAGACACTAAATAATATAAATATTTTTGTTTTCTAAGTTCTTTTAGGTTCTTTCAATTACAAACAATCTAAAATAAAATACTTTCAATTCAACATTAACTAATTTTATATTATACATGTTTTATATCATAAAATTCATTTAGGTGAGTTCAATATTAATGAAAAAAATATTAAATAAAATAATCTTATATTCAATTAAAAAAAATCCAATTAAAATATACATCAAACTCAATCTTAATCACACATAATTATGTGTTTCTATTACGAAAATAATCAATCTATTCATAAAATAAAAAAATATTCATAAACTAGGCACTAACTTGCAAGTCCATTATTCCAAGGGCCACCCAAACTTCACCCTAAGTTCGTTAAACCCTAAGCCCTGAAATCTAAAATCTAAACCCTCAACACTAAAGCATCCATTTTGTCTTAGGACCTTATAATCAAATTTGGTTGACTTAGGTAACTCCACCAAATTAGATTCCCTTAAGCCATGTCATTTTGTCGTAGAACCTTACTACAAAGATCCCCTTAAGCCAAATTTGATTCCCTTAAGCCATGCCATTTTGTAGTAGAACCTTACTACAAAGATCCCCTTAAGCCATCGTATTATCGTAAACCCTAAACTCAAAACTATAAACCCTAAACAGGCTAAAGACATCATTTTTTCACCAAATTTTATTCACTTGAGCCATATCATTTTGTCCTAGGACCTCACTAGACATAGATCTCTTTAAGCCATCCTATCACCCTAAATCGTAAATCAATGTCTTAAGGGGTCCTAATATGACATTTCTTAATGGGATGAAAGACGTTTTTAAAATTTGGTGAAGTTGCCCAAGGCAACCAAATTTAACAATAACAAGATTGATCTAGATTATAATATGGATGATATTTGAAACAAGACCTATCTCAATCAATTGTTCCACAAGAAAATGTTCTTCACTAAAGCATTCATTTTGTCTTAGGACCTTAAAATCAAATTTGGTTGCCTTAGGCAACTCCACCAAATTTGATTCCCTTAAGCCATGTTATTTTGTCATGATCTAGGTTGATTAATTTACAGTTTAGGGTGGTAGAATGGCTTAAGGGGATCTATGTTAAACTCTAAACCGTAAACCCTATAACATTCATAAATTGTCTAATATTAATAGTTAATTGTATTTTCATTCAAGTAACTTGCCTTAGACATAAATGAGGCTTAAAATTTTATTTTATCATATGCATTCAATTAGGCTATTTATATTGAATGGTTTAAGGGTATAAATCCTAAACATGTATCTTACATTTTGAAATTACAAATCTAATGCAGGTTCACTCATATCTTCTAGATATCACATGGATCGATTCAATAATATCAGTAATCAACCTCCATGCCCTCCATCTCCACCACCTTCACCTCCACCTCCACCCACTCCACCTCATAACCCCCCACCTCCACCACCTGAAATCGATGGTGCTCGTTTGCAAGCACGAATCAATTCCAATGTTAGAACCATCCAAGATCAAATCAACATTATTCAAAATGAAGAATTTGTCGCACCACCTGTGAGGATGATTGCATCTAGGATGCAAACCATTGTTGATGGTGTCAGGGCTATGGATGGGATCTTAGATGAGCATCAACAATGGCTAGAGGAGAGGAGAACTTCTGATTCTGAAAAGGAAAAATGCAAATAAATGAAGAGATGCAGTAGAAAGCCACAATAGTTTTTAAATTAAGACAATGATCTTAAATAGTTATGAATTTATGAATTTGGTGAATGATGGATATTTTGTGTGATGAATTTGGTGAAGATGGATATTTTGTGTGACGTGAATTTATGATTTTGGTTCTAGATGGATATTTTGTGTGACGTGAATTTATGATTTTGGTTCTAGATGGATATATATACATGCGTTAGACATAAAATGAGCTTTTTGTGAATGTTTCAATTTTATTGTTTATTATGTGCACATGTATTAAAGTTGCACATATAGTTGTTAAATTTTGAAATTTGTATGTACATAGTTTACTTTAATGATGTATGCATGCAAATTATGCATGGTATTTTTTATTTTAAATGTATGTACATGTTAAATGTATGTATGTTAAATGCATGGTATTTTTTTATTTTAAATGTATGTACATAGTTTACTTGATCAAGTTCAATCAATGTATATGTGTGTTTCAATTTTATATGATATTAATATATGTATGCATGTATCATATTTAAACAAATTTGCATGTGTGTTTCAAATTTAACTATTTCTTGTAATTTTTTAAGTTTGTATGTTAATTTAGTATAATTTAATGCAGGTGCACACTTATATCTCATATCATGGATGATTTTAATATTGATGATATCATCAATCCACCAGCTCAGCCACCTTCACCTCTCCCTCCACCTCCACCTCCACCTCCACCTCCACCTCCACCTCCCCTCCACAACCTATTGCATCTGATGAGGCTCGCTTACAAGCACGCATAAATGATCAGGTTGGATCAATACAGAATCAAATCAATGCTACATATGCAGAGTCGAGCATTGATTCCACCCCATGTTAGATGTTTTGCATCTGCAATGCAAAACGTTGTGGATGCCATCAGGACCATTGATTCTGATCTAGATAGGAATAGACGAGACAGAGAACAAATGAGATAATTTTATGCTGATAGTCTCTCTTATAAAGAAATATTATACCTTAAAATAACGAAAGCTCACCTAGCCCCCTACTTTCTCGACCCCGTTACTCGACAACCCATTCCTGCAAACAAATCTAGAATATCCATGAGGTGGTGCATACATCCACATATGAGTGCACATTTTGGGATCGATGGTATATGGTTTTTTATAGTCCCCCACATGCTAATTGGGAGTGCCCATTGTATTTTTTGAGGAAATTATATGTAGAGTTTGTTATGGGGCACAAGCCCAATTATTTTGATTTTAAATCATTTCAGGGTGTTGGTGGCGGCATGCCACAACAGAGGTTAGGGGCAAGGGTTGATCCCCAATGCCTTGTGCATGCACAACCCCTTATTGTTGCTCCGGGTCCTCCCGTTCCTGCACCTATGCATCATCGATCTATGGTCTTGACATTAGGTTCCCTTAGTACACTCGCAGGAGACCTTGATCAACATGCTTTTGTGATAGCAGGTGGGGAGCATAGAGATGATGATGGAGGAGTGTTCTATGGAGCTGGTCCGAGTACCACTCCAGGAGTGTCGAGGCCCATCCCACATGTATGTACCAGTTGCCATCAACTATGCTATGGACCTAATCAGGCCACACCTAGCTCAGGTGGACGTGGAGATTTTGGTAGTTCATTTGGTCACATCAGTTCATTTGTAGAGTTTCTTACAAGAGGCGAACATCCTGAGGACACTGGTACACAGGTATACATATGCATCTACACGTTCATTTTATAAGAATTTTGATGGATGTATATATCAAAGTAAAGTTTGCAATACATTTTAACAATCAAATTGTTTGGTGTACAGACTATAGTAACGATGGGGCAATCATTCGTTCCACGAGTACATACATCGACACCAGTCCTAATCGGCAACCCTTATGGGGTATTTTGATTTCCATTTTTTTAATTATAAATGAAATGATTTTTAACTTGAGTTTTAAATTTATAATAGAATAACGTATATGTTTGAAATATTAATGTTGGTTTAGGCGAGTCAATCGGCTTCCACGTCGATTCCACCCGAGGGGTTGTCAAGCACTCCTCCACTATCGGTCGTCATAGACTAGGGGCAGGTACATTTATATTATAAATTGTTTAACTTACATTAGTATAGTTACAATTATGAATTTTTAATTCACTATATATATGAAATGTGCATGTACACTTGAAAATATTATAAACTTGTGTTACATGTGTCTACATGTCTGTCTAGGTTGATACCACAATCAGAATGGGCATCGAGCAAACATTAGATTCTGCGGTTACTCGTGAGGCCTCTGATTTTCAGGTTGTTTAAATAAATTTCTACACAAAATGTGCAAACTTGAATATATATATATTTACCTAATTCAAGTATGTACATGCTTTAACTTTGATCTTGTAGGACTTTGTTAGTGCGACTTTTAGCCCTGACCCAGACATAGTTACACCTCCAAGAGGGCATGTGGAGCAGGCTCCAGATCAAATGGTAATTTAAAATTTTTATTATATTTAAATTCAATTATAAATTATATATTGTGAATATATAACTAAATAATTTTAAATTTCAAATTGAATATTAATATAATTTGAGCTAATACATGTTTTAAATTCTTTTTCTTTTATAGCATGTGACACATCTAGTAGTTGAGAATGTACAAACATGTCCTGCAGAAGAGGGTGCACAACCTATGGATATGGTACAATTAAAATATGATAAATTATAAATTAATTTCAATTAAATCATTTTAATTATAGACTTGTGCATCTAATTTCAACTTTTTTTGTTTTGTTTGTGTAGATTGATTCAGAGAATGTAGAGGTTGCTTCAAGTGCAGTAGAGCATCCAAACCCAGATATGACGGTAATTTAATTTTAATTTGATGAATTATAAATTAAATTGTCATTAAATTTTTTTTCATTGTCTTACATATGATTTCATCTTTCTCTTGTACAGAGTGTTTCAGGTCATCTGCATAGTTCACATGGCACGAAGAGGTCTCTTGATTATAGAGACAATACATGACCTAGAAACATGATTTTGTGGGTTATATTTGTTTATTTTGTGGACTATATTTTTGGTTTGTCACATACTCTATTGGACTTTATAATTCATGGTTCTTGAGTACTTAGTTGGACTTTAGTTCATGGGTTGTACTATGATGGACTTTTTTTCATGCACTTAATATATTTACATAAATTATGGACTTTATTATTGTTTGAAATTTTAATTTACACATATACATTTATGCATTTTATGTTCATAGTCAAGATATTAATATAGGAAATTAATGTGAAATTAAATATAAATATGAAATTAATAGGACATTTTAATATTTATAGTTTACAAATTTAGTGATCTCATACATGATATGTACATTCAATATTTAGTCAATGAACTTATTCAATTCACGTCAATCAATAATTAGTCAATAAATCATAATTTACAAACCAAAGCAATTCGTTTATATACCAGAAAGGATAAAATTTTAAGAAATAAACAAAACCTTACACGATTAGAGAACAAAAGCATTAATAAATTCTATAAATAATTAAATCCAACACTAATTTATAAGTTGTCAAAACAAATAATGGCATCCGATACTATTTTTTAAGTTGTCAACACAAATAATGGATTCCAATACTAAATTATAAGGCATACATTGAAAATAAATAAGGGGACATCTTAAGGGGTCATAATACAACATCTTAAGGGGTCATAATACGACGTCTTTAGGGGATGCCTTAAGGGGTCATAATACAATGTCTTAAGGGGATGTCTTAAGGGTTCATAATACAATGTATTAAGGGGTCACAATATAATGTCTTAAGGGAATGTCTTAAGGGGTCATAATACAACATCATAAAGATATAATTGATTTAACAATAATGTATGCATGAAATTTAGTGATTTGAAGACATACAAGGACATATATGTACATATATGTCATCTCAAAACAATGTTTACAAAATTTGGATATGCCATCTCAAGAACATCTCAAACTCATTCCTAGAATGTACTAGGTCTTCACACCGCCTAATATCAAAAAGGTACAAGAAATATCAATGCAATCATCAAAACATACATAATTTAATTTATATAAAACTAAATATATGTACACAACTCAAGTACCTGCATTTAAAAGTATTCCACATGTGTGTAGGTTGAATCCATGCATCCTCTCCTTTTTGTTTCAAAGTATGAGATCAATGCATGATGGCTTAAGGATACAAAAAAAGGATAATAAATCAATTTAAACTATTAATGTACAAGCAATATCAATATGTAATCAAAACATGTATTTAAATATATTCTTACTAATAATTACCTCTATTTAAAAAGACAATATAAAACTTAAACTATATTTACTTGTATTTACTTATTCCATTGTACCATTTGCATCCTATCTTTTTTGTAATGCATCTATGATTGTCTCATGCTCTTCCATAGAAATTGTCCATAACACTTTATTTGCAGGTCTTCCGAGATACCGATGTAGTTTTATATTTGTTGCCACCACCAAATGTGAATAATGTATGATTTTTTTATGCGGTTCATAATCCTCGAATGCAGGTAGACCATTCTTCCTTGCTAGGTATTTCCGTAGCCAAGTGCCAACAACCACAACCGATCCTATTGGAAAATATGAAAACAATCATCATATAAGTTCTCAATTTTTTCTTAATGAGATGAAAAACTTGTTCTAAAATATTGTTTAAGGGGATCAAAAAAATTGTTATCAAAATTTGCTTAAGGGGATGTCTTAAGGGGATCATGGTACCTATTGGATAATGATAGCCATCATCATCTTCTCGAGGTGATATTCACTTATGTTTACTCTCCACACAATGAGCCAACCAATATTTTGTTTGCTCTTCATTCCCCTCAGGTGCAACAACAGCATACACATGTCTTGCAAACAAAAATTGATTTAATAACTTGCGCATATCAATATAAAAAAAATAGTATTACAAAAGAACTTAATAAAGCGAAATTAAATGAAATAAATTGAATTAAATTACCTTCTTGTACAAGGTCTGAAACACGGTCATAGTCTTTAGATGCAAACACTTGATCATTTTCTTCAATAGTTCTTTCATATTGATCATGTGCTTGTGAAGGTGTCAACGATCTTTGTTCCCACTTTTCAACCCATTTTGCATTTTCACATGCTTCCCAATCTCTTGAGATGCAAAACTGGAAAAAACATGCAAGCTCCCTTGTCCAGATAGTCCATGTGCTTGTTGTCGAACTCCTAAATGAATGCCATTTAGTAGATCCACTAATTGTCTCACAGTCAACTCTAGGTACAATGTTATCTTCTTCAACCAACCAAAAGAATTGATGAACTCTAGAGTACTCACTCAAACCAGGTGTAGATAATATTGTATTACACCAATCGACAATCCCACGTGCATCTTTAAATTTTACTGCATCTTCAAATTTTAATTGTTCTCTACCAAGAATTCTTTTGACACACACACCAGCTCCATCATGTTCTCCTTTACCATGCTCAGCTTCAAAAAAACTCTATATATGTTGGACATTAAGTTCTTTGTGAATCCTACTTAACCAATAGAATATTCAAGCATTTTTGAACTGCCCCGTACAATTATCTGACCATATGAGGTGTTCTTTCATATGGATTCCTCTTTCTCTTAAATTTTTGTAAAATATACTGAAACAGTATTGAACAAACTCTAATGAGTGTAATCGGTTGTCACTCAAATAAAAATGATACTCCCTCAGAACTTTTCTATCATCCTCAGTGCTATTATTTGCATGTCTATAAACAATATGGACAAACATAGCTACTTGCACTGAATTATAATACTGTGATTGAATTTCCTCTTGTGGAGCTAGAGTATAATTTTCTGCAAAATCAGCCACTGAAAGTATAGTACCAATTGGAAATGTGTTTCTACATGCGCGAAATTGGCCATCAAGTATGTTGAGAGTGCATGATATATTTTGGTACCATCTTATTCTTAAATTCACTCATGAATGCATGCACACTATTTTTTTCTGTAACTAAATCACAACGCTTTCCTATTTTTCCATCTTTTAAAGAATAGTGAACATTCTTAAATATTTTAACTTCTACTAATTGTTGTCCAAAATCATTATCAACACTTTCATGCATACAAATTCCTAAGAATGAAAGGTTTCCACAATCAATGCATTGTCTAGAAATACAAGAACTTAAATAAAACAATTTACCATTAGATCTTTCACAAAACAAACTTGAAATAAACTCCCTTATTGCTTCAGGTGGCATATTAATACCGCATTCCTGTATAATCATGTTAGTATGCAAGGTACAACGTATATATCGAAAAACATCATAAAAATAATAAAATTGAACATGTGTTTGACAACAACAAGATATTCATTGCTTATTAATTTTTACATACCACGGTTTACATTTTTCAAAAGACCTTTGACTTATTTTCATATTACCGGGTAACACTAAATCACCACAAAATTTTCTATAAAATTCAGTTTGTGTTGTATCTAATAAGTGTTTTGGGTGAGGATCGCGAACTTTGGACCCCACCCTTAATTTTAAAACATCTCTAGCATTAGATGAAACCCTAGTATTTTCATGCCAATATTTTTCAATCAAAGATTTAATTTCAACATTCAATTTCATATCAGACCTCGGGAGTCGACCACTGAAACTCCAACTTTGGTTGATAGGATCATTTTCTATAATTATTCTTCTTTTTTCCGCTCTTAGCAATGTTTTAGGATGTATTTTTAAAACTTCACTAATATTTCTTACCATTCTTTTATTCAAAGTTGCTTTATTAACTATAGTAGTTGTTATAGCTCTTCTTACTGCATTTTTATCTTTAAATCGACTATTTTTTCCAATCGATTGAATGGCACTAGCAACAATACACATAGCATGTTTCAATGATTGATCTTTTCTTTTTGGTTTAACAAAAAAGCCTAACCTTTTCATTATTTTCCTCATTTTTTGCATTCTCATCAATTGCATAATTAGTTGACATTGAATTGTAAGTTTTTTACAATAAAAGAATTCGTTGTATATTTTATTTGCATGTGTTCTTATCTACCTCCAAGAAATTTGACCAGGAAGATTATCAAAAACACCACTTTCAATTTTAAAAAAATTATTTTAATTAAATTCAACATCACATTCTAGATTTTCATCTTCATCTTCATTTTCATCTTCAATTTCATTTTCATTTTCATTTTCATTTTCAACTTCAAAATGATTTACATTTTCATCTTCATTTTCATCAACAAAACGGTTTTCATTTTCATTTACATCAACAAAATGGTTTTAATTTTCATTTACATCAAAAAAAGGGTTTTTGTTTTCATTTTCAATAACAAGATTATTCTCAATTTCATTTTCAACAAAAGGATAATTCTCACTATCATTTTCAACAAAAGGATAATTCTCACTATCATTTTCAACCAATTCTATAAAAGTTTCATCTCTCTGAATATTATCAATGTCAACATCGTTAAGTCCAACATCTTGTAAAATTTCTACATACGAATTTACAAATTCACTAACATGTGGATTTGAAGACATACCTGGATTTGTGCATATTGAAACATTATCCATAGCATTGAAAGAGGGATTTGAAGACATAGTAGGACTTGATTGTATAATCATATTCTTCTCCAAATTGACTTCTTGCAAATTCGCTTCATCTACAACATGGTCTCCTTTATGTTTGCATCTTCAATAGTTGTGGAATTGGATGCTCCCCCATCATTCATTGATTTAATTCCCATTCTTCTTTCTCTTTGTCTCTGTCTCTCCTTTTCTTTGTTTGCTTCAATTTCTTCAAGAGTCAATGCCTTCCTCCTCTTATTACGAAATTTATTTCCCATGATTATAAAATTCTCAAGCACAAATGAATGTAAATAGTGAAAGTCTTCAAAAAATCCGATTCAAACTGGAAGTTGAAGACCTAAAAGGACTAAATTCTTCCTCTTGTGTTCCTCAAAACAAGTAGAAAACTAGCACAATTCTACTTTAAAACTAATTTCTTCATGCCTCCTTTGAAAAAATTTATCAAAAAAGCAAGTCACCACTTGTAAAAAAAATGCTCAATGAAAAAAATAGAGCAATTTTACTGTTCTCGGCCGTACATGTGAAGTTGCAGACTTCACAATAAAAATTGACAGTTATTTTAAAAAACACAGTTGACAGAGAAACGAAATCCCAATTTATAATCGGGATCCCGTTTTTTTTAATTTGAATTTTTTTTGGCCTTGTGGTTGGGTTTTTGCTTTGGATTTTGGTTCAGGAAAAGCGTTGGGAAAAAAATCGAGTTTGGACATATGGCTGATGACTTTTTTTGTAGAATTTTTTAACGAAATTAAAACCCATTTTAGATGAGACAATGCAGATTTCAAATATGTAATTTTTTTTTACAATTGGATTATTTTTTCTATTTTTCAATTAATTTCTGATGAAATTGGTCCATAAATTTTAAATATCAATGTTTTTTACTATTTTAATAACTTTTGATCAACATAACATTTTGATGAACGGATTGCACAAGGGAAAACTTCAAACAATTCTTTTCAATTTAAAAAAAAAATGCAAAAAATGATAACTTTAGGTCATCTTATGCGTGTTGTACACGACGATTTTTCTAAACATCAAATATGCCTGATAAAAAATTAACAAAAAAAAAAATATTCAATAAAAAATTACAAAAAAATATTCGGGGCATGCTTCAGTGAGTTACAAGTCTTTTCTCAAAAGGATTTAGAAAAATATGATAATTTAAGTCAAAATATCGATGTCGTACACGTGCGTGGTATAGTAAAAAAATGACTTTTTAATAGTGGTTTTTACAAAACGTATTGAAACTCAATTTGTACAATGTGGGTATTGAAATAAATTACATATTTGGAAACTAGACTCCGAGTACTTCATTTTATGATTAGTGACTTGTTTGAAGATTTCATCTCTAAGTGCTTCAAATTTTAAGGTCAAATGTGTCAAACTCTGAAAATCAGAGAAAACACTTCCACTTTTTGGCACTCAACTTCTTGCCAGCACCCTCATCAAATACTACATCTTTGCTAATAACGACTTTGTGGGTAGTAGGATCCCACAATATGTATCCCTTAATTCCATCACCATAACCAACAAAGATATATTTTTTAGATTTAGGGTCTAATTTAGAATGCCGATATTTTGAAATAAAAGCATATGCATCACAACCAAAAAAATTCAGATTTAAATAATCACAAGAATGACCTATCCATACCTCTTCAGGAATCTTACAACCTATTGCAATTGATGGTGATCGATTTACCAGATAACAAGCTATAGATACTGCCCACAACTCTTGTTGCAACTTAGAATTATTGAGCATGTTCCTTGCTCTCTCTAGAAGAGTCCTATTCATGTGTTCAACAACACCATTTTGTTGAGGAGTGTAAACAGTGGTTTTATGCCTTTTGATCCTAGCTTCCTTACAATAATTTTCAAATTCCAAAGATGTGAATTCACCTCCATTATCTATTCTTAAACAATTGATTTATCTACCACAAAACTTTAAATTGCTTAAATACACTAAACACATCAATATTTCTTTTAAGAATATAAACCCACACTTTTCTAGAGTAGTCATTTATAAATGTCACAAAATATGATGATCCTCCAAAAGAAACTATAAGTGATGGTCCCCAAACATCTGAATGAATATAATCTAGAATACCCTTACTTGTATGACTATCTACTTTAAACTTTTGTCTAGATTGCTTCCCATAAACACAATGCTTGCAAAAATTCAAATTCAAATATTTTAGATTTGGAAGTAACTTACAGTTCAATAGTACCTTCAACCCTTTCTCACTTATATGACCTAATCGTTGATGTCATAAACGAGTAGATTTATTTTCTTCCTTGGACAAAATTGTTGCTTCATTTATTACAATACTCCCTTAAGGTTTCTAATCATTGTAGCCTTCATGACCACCAAAATTCTCTTTGACACTTTTATTGATCCACCTTGACTTGTAAATTTATAACCTCTAGAATCCAAAACTCCCAAGGATTTTTTTTTTAGTACTGACACATGTCTTACCTTTGTTAATGTCCTCACAATACCATCAAACATTTAAATCTTAATGCTCCCAATCCCAACAGTCTTATACGAAACATCATTTCCCATAAGAACAACACCGTCATCAATAGCTTGGTACGAAAAAAATCAATTCTTATGTGGACACATGTGATTAGAAGCACCATAATCTAATAACCATTCTTCATGATATTGTAAGGAATTACAAATAGATAAAACTTCATTAACCGTACCTAAACTTGTCTAAATAGGATTTGCTTCATTTTTAGAGTCATCATTTTCTTCTTTCCTCTTCCAACAATCTTTCTTGAGATGCCCTGATTTAATGCAGTGCCAAAATTTTCCCTTACCCTTTTTCCTTTTGACTTAGATCTAGATGTACCTCTCAAATCTTCCTCTTTTTCTGTGGATCGACCCCTAACCACCATTGCCTATGATGTGGAGGCTTCTATGTTAGATTTCCTTTGCACCTCTTCAAGCAACTAAGCTCCCACAACACAATCAAATTCAAGGGTTTCAGTTGTGCTAAACCTAATAGAAGTGACTAAGTAATTCCAGGATTCAAGCAATGGACACAATAATGTAATGCATTATCTTCATCTTCGAATTTTACACTCATAAGTTAGCTAATTGACATATAAGAGTATTGAAAATATTTAAATGATCAACAATTTTTATACCTTCTTTTATTCACAAACTATATAGCTGCCTCTTCAAGTAGATTCGATTTGTCAAAGACTGTCATATAAAGACTCCCCATTTTACTCCATGAACTTGATGTTGTTTCCTCTTCAACAATATTGAAAAGAACATCATCTGCTAAACACAATCAAATTGTGCTAAGAGATCTTATATCAAGATCCTCTCAATCTTCATCAGTCATATTTGACTTTCCTACCAATGTTTTGTGCAATCCTTGGTGCACTAACAAATCACGTATCTTGAGCTTCCATAGCTGATGTAGGAGCATCACCAATTTTTCGTTTGCTTTTATTACATGTTTGGTGTTTTTGCTTTATCAATATTTTGGTTTGAATTACTGGTTTCGAGGGTGTGATGATTTGGTAAGACAAATTAAACTTTACAAATGCAAAATTACCATCCACGTAGGCAAAAAAAATTGATTGATGCCAAATAAATCTCAAACTCACATATATCTAAAATACAAGTGAATGAAGTTATGCATAGGCAGTTAAGAAAAGAACTTACCATTTTAGTTAGGAAAAAAAATAGATTTTTCAACGTGGAGAAGTAGGCAGTAAAGGGGATTGCCACTTTGGGTGTGAGAGTTTTCTACCTGGAGAAAGAGCTAACGAAGGATTTATTGGGAGAAGAGGTCGGTTAAGAGTGAGAGGCCGAACTGTTCTTTGTAGGAGAAACAGAAAGAAACGTTAAAGAGAAAGGTGAATGAACTGAAACTGGTGCGTGGGAGGAAGAACCAAACACAAGGGAAAAGAACCAAGTGAAGATTGATTGATTCGAGGGTTGCTGCTTCTTGAAATCAGTCGATTGGCTGAAGGTTTTGCATATAAGTATATGCACTGAACTATGTTTACTTTCACTCTTGTTTGTTTATATCTTGTGAAGTGGAAAATAACTCATAAATGTTTCCTGTCGCTGATGCTTACGCACTTTGAAGTCTCTTACTTGTATGACGAATGATCATGTATGTTCCTGTCACCATTGTCCACGAATCAGCCTGATTAATTGAACCAGCATTCTGCTACTTTAGTTTTGTTGTTTCTTGCAAGTTATTATCACTGAAGTGTTTCTATTTGTCAACTATAGGTTGAGCTTGCTGTTGATCATTTTCTTTTGGTAATCGAGGTATTACTACTTATCTGTAATTAGTATATCATTATTTTGGTATCAAAGCATTGTGAGTCTTTGATTGCGATATTGTGAGTCATCAATAGCTCAAGATTATTTTTTCCATTGAATTTCTCTACTTCAAACCTCACATTCGAAACCTTTACCATCTGATGCTACAAAACAGACATCAAATCCTAACACATGCTGCAAAATAATTGCTCTAATACCACTTATGGAAACGAAAGTGAAAAATCCACAAACTTAAAATATTCCAGCACAAATTAGTTGCAAAGAAATATAGAAAAAAATTAAATAGAATAATAAAATAATAAACAAGACATAGATTTACGTGGTAAAACCTTGATAATATGCCAAAGAAATATTCACAGAGCAAAGTATCACTATTATTATTGTTTAGAGAAACTAATTACAAATTTCATACGACTGTTGCTCTTCAATTACAATTCATTATAATGATTTAGCTTTCAAGACAGCAAGTTAAATATAATATCTTCAACCTATGTCAAATTTTTAAAAAAAATAGATTTATTTTTATTGCTTTGTTTTTATTATTTTGTTTTTATCTTTTTGATTTATTCCTTTATCTTTTTCAAAGATAAACTTTTGCTTTCTTTCTATTTTATTGTCATGGTGTGCAGCATAATGTAAGCTCTTTCTGTGTTTGCCAAGCAGAAGAAAACAATTTTTTTGGGTTCAAAAATGTAGGTAATTGTCAACATAATAATAGATAATTTCTTTTAATCTATAAGCCATCTACTGGTCTACGCAATTCACACGTGTGTTTGTGGACATTTACTTCTGACACGTTGGAGTTTCGTCGTGTTTTGCTTGAAAATACTATAAAAGCGAATATGCTTTCGAATGCTTTAAAACTAAAGAAAGAGAAACAAGGAGATCGCCGTGGCTTGAAAGAAAAACAAATAAAATATTTGTGACACTTGTTTCTGGCTGAAACCCAACAAATAATATAGCCTATCGGCTATGTGCTAATAATCTATGGATTTATCACTTCCTCGTGGCATTGGAGCTCTCGCATCTTGTCAGCTTTACCCAGCAATTCCACATAGATGGTGAAATTTTCTGTTTACTTTTCAGACTGATTATATAGCATTTAATCTGTTGTTGATGGACTGCCTTTTGAATGCTTGCAGAGCACTCTGTAACAATTATGGAAGTTTTCAAAAGAACTGCTCAACTGAATACAGGGGCCCAAATTCCATTGATTGGGCTGGGGACTGTTTCTGTAGATCAGAATGAAGAGGAGATTAAGGCAGCCGTGATTACAGCTCTCCAGGTGTATTTCACTGTCCACAATTTAAGTTAACAATTGTCTTCTACAAAGCCAATTAACAGAATAGATTAGTACACTCTAGTTTCTGTTTTCTAGTTGTTCAGTTCTACAGTTGGGTTGACTTGGAACCACTATTGAAATTAGTAGGTTGTGTGACTGATGCTTTTGAAGGTTGATTAATTGGTTTTATATATTATTTGCTTTTATTCTGATGGATCGTTCAGTCTTATTACACAGTTTTTTAATCGTTTAAAGATATCAGATTTTCACAATTCATAATATTAATCAATTTTGTTCATGGATTAGATTATGTAAGAGTTTTTGAATCAATGTTTCAGATCAATTTTTTCTGTAGCTCTCTAGCATTCTGATGATGGATCATGGAATGTGATCAGAAACGTTGATTTAGGAATTCTTAGACAGTAATTCAGAAACAATATTGATCAATTTTCTATCTCATTATTTAATAGTTGTAACTGGGAGCGAATATTTTTGTACTATTAATATTTAAAGCTCATTGTAGATATCAAAGAGTTGTAGTTCTATTGGTTGAGCACAATTGGTGAGGGTGATGACATGTTCTTTGAATATGCCATACACCACAGTTCAAAACCCCTGGAGGTATGATATAAGGGCTGAGGGGGGGAAACTTTGACGGAATGGATGCCTTTTAATTTTGAGCTCTTAGTCAAAAAGATATCAACACAGACTTATACTTCCATATCAAATAACAAACAAAACTTGTGAATGATATAAAATTCACCATAGATAAGATTAGAGCTCCTCACTTATCATCCCAATCTTTTGCAGTACCATTGACTTCAATATAATCATTAGAGGCATTGTGCAAAATTGCATTTCACAGGTGGGTTTAAACATTAGAGCCTTTCCCTTGTCTATTCTATGATAGATATGCTTTTGCAGTTGCACTGACTTGTGATTGAACATTTATTTGCAAAAAAAATTAATTCATATTCAGCTTCTACTCTACAAGTTGAGACTGTTTGAGAAACATTGTTAGGTAATACTATTGATGATTTTGAAGGGTTATCATAAGTATCATTTGTAGGCGAAGTTTTTTCTATTTCTATTTTCTTTATGTAGATGGGGTTATGGTACCCTTTCTATTCTAACCTACATGCTCTTTTGCGTCACAATGAACCTATGATTAAATTTGTGAGCATTAATGCAATTGGGTTGTTTCTTTAAACAATTATATTTGCAGGTAGGTTATCGACACTTCGACACAGCAAGCCTTTACAACTCAGAGCGTCCATTGGGGGGAAGCTCTGCATACGGCTTTTCAAAATGGACTTGTTAACAGAGAAGAAGTATTTGTCACCACCAAACTATGGAATACCCAACATGACGACCCTGTCACTGCAATCAAAAGTAGTTTGAAGTATGATTTACTCATTACAATTTCAGTCTCTTATATTATCTCCATATTGCAGAACTTCTTATTCCAAATTATTTCTAATATTCAGGAATTTACAACTGGATTACGTTGATCTCTACCTTATCCACTGGCCTATCAAACTAAGAAAAGAAGCTCCAATATCCGGGTTCCTCGACCGCAAGCCTGCCAAGCTGAGAACAGAGATGACTCCATATTCCGGGCCAAAAGAAGAAGACTTTTTGCCCTTAGATATAAAGTCTACTTGGCAGGGAATGGAGCAGTGCATGGAGATGGGGCTTACCAAAGCCATTGGGGTTAGTAACTTTTCCTCTAAGAAGATTGAAGACCTATTGATCCATGCTAAGATCCCTCCTGCAGTTGATCAGGTAATGAGTTACTTGTCATACGCCTCTTAGTTTGTATATATTTTTTCTTTTTTCTGTAACCTGAAACACCCTTAATATAACTTTGCACTTGTGAGTCACTGGGTAAACTTAAGAAATTATGTAGATCCTTCAAATCTCCATTCCCCATTGAATCTTTGCTATTACAAGGTACAGTGCAGAATTATATGCCATTCATATTAAATTTCTTCGTAGAAAGTTGTGTAGATGTTCTTTGAGGTCTATGGAATGGAATTGCAGGTAGAGATGCATCCACAATGGCCGCAAAAGAAGTTGAGAGATTATTGCAGCAAGCATAACATTCATGTGAGTGCATGGTCTCCTTTGGGAGCTCCAAATACTCCATGGGGCTCAAATCTGGTGATGGATGACCCCCTCATCCATGAAATTTCTCAAAAATATGGAAAGACTAGAGCCCAGGTATTCAATCATATTTGATTGGATATTTTTCTTAAGATTACAAACATAGACTGGAAACTGAAGTTACTGTCGTGCAATTGCAGGTTATGTTAAGGTGGGGGGTAGAACAGGGCGTGAGTGTGCTGCCCAAGAGCTATAACCCAGACAGAATATTTTCAAATTTTCAAATTTTTGATTGGTCTTTGACTCCGGATGATCATGATAAGATTGGCGTGCTTAAGCAGGCTAAGTTATATCGCGGGGATTCTTTTGTTAATAGCACAACCAGCCCCTACAAGACTGTTGAAGAATTATGGGATGGAGAGATTTAATCTTTAGAATTTGAAGGTCACACAGACCATTTGCTACTTGCAAGAACAGTCCTTTGCTTTAAGATCTGGTGTGATATAAAGTGAGGATCTAATATGTTATTATGGATCAAGGAAATGTTGTTTTATATGTGTAATATGCTTTCTGGATTGTGGTTTCATCTCAGCAATATTTAAGCTCGTAGAGTGATAGCTCAAAGATATGTTAGAAATTCATGTCTAAACTGGGGTAATAGGTTGTGATGCTATTATGTAGTATGTTTTTTTTGGGTTTTTTTTAATAATTTTGGACGTGTTTTGGTTAAAAGTATTTCAACCATATGTTCAAAATAACCAGCAATACATATGGTTAGATTTTATATTAAAAAATATATGATAATGATGAATAAAGTATTGATTTTTATTAGAGATAAATTAGATTTTGAAGGGATTATGATATTCTTTACAGCAAATTAATTAGAACAAAAGATCAACCAAAACACAACAAAATATTGACAACAACCACCTCGTCATAAGAAGGAATCCAACAGGCAAAAAAGAAAAACAGAACACAAAAGAAAAAAGACAAAACAAAATCCCAATTACAAATGTTTCAAGATTTCAGCTGCCTTCAACTCCTGCGTGATAGAAACTAGCATACAATTTGACAAACCCCAGCAAGTCATTCTTCTCTTTTATACAACTTGAAGTTCCAAAGTGCTTTTATACTAATTAAAAAAAAAATCCCGCCAAGAAGCGAACCTTCTAAGCTTTTATGTTTAGACAGATATTATTTTTGGTTTTAGGGTCACCACACAGTCTTGTTGGTCCGGCAATGGTCTTTCAGTTTCTGGATAAAATTAATGACAAGTCCCTTTACATTGGTGGGGACTATATAGAGTTCAAGATTTTATCTTAATAGTAAAATTGAGGTCTACTAAATAAACAATTTGGATCAGTTAGGGTCTGTATTTTGCTGGTGTCCATATTAAACTGGTTTTTGAAGGAGGAGCTTTGAGTTTTTTATTTATTTATCTATGTTTGGGCATTTATTACCTTTCTAAAATGATTTTATCTTTTCATAATTATATAGTTGTTGTTACTAGTGTTAAAATTTTGATGACAATTAACAATGACATCTTCATTCAAGGAAGTTTATTTTCAAGGTATGTCTCTTGAAACATCTTCGGATATTTCTCTTTCGGTTCTTGAATTTGATAATACATGTTGATGGTTAGAAGACATTATCTTGATAGGGTATTTTGTGGTAAGGGCTCCCTTGAAAGTATGCTAAAAAATTGGGCAAGCAGGGCTGGAATGTCTCACAGGATTCACCTTAAAACCATGTTGAACCTTACTAAATGATTTTTAATTTTATTTTCTTTGCTAAAGTCAATCATGCTTAGGCTATTTTTAATTGTTACCCTTAGTTTGTTCATTCTTCTTTGTTGAAACCTTGGACTCAAGACTTTGTTGTATCTAGCAAAAATACTCTTTGAATCACTATCTAGGTTGAGTGCCATGGGTTTCCCTTGACACATCATTTTTTTTCCAGCAAAATAGCTTCCTCTTTAGGCTCTATGGTTTGTGTTATACCTAAATGGTTATTTTTGGTTCATATTCAATGATGGGTTTGTGTTGAAGTGAAACTCTCCAAATATTTAAAGGAGACTGCATATCTAGAATGAACAAATGAAATATACTAAATTGTGTTCTTTAGTTGAATTCATTGAATATTCATTATCAATGCCAATCTTGTAAGGTTTGGGACTTCCCTTTGACTCCCTATCTTAAACCTTCCACACAACCCACCTTTGGGTTGTTGCCTCTTGCAAAAAAAGAGTAAGGTTGGCATACAGTGGCTAGTCATAAATCCATGTAAAAATTTGGTAATAATGGTCTTCTCCCCAAGCCTTCTTTAAGCTTTGGGTTCAAGCTTTGAAAATATTTAAGAATCTCAAAATTCAATAAAACTTGATTTCCTCTCTCAAGGAGACATCTAGCGAGTAAAAATCTGTACAAGCTCTATTGCCAATGTCATTGAGTTCTAATTTCCCGTTATGATGCACCAAGACTTAATTGAGTTCTAAATTGCCTCAAAAACACATGACAATCTTTAGGATTGATAATAGGTCACATAGCTTCTATTTAAATATTGTTAAGAGGTAAAATGTGGAGAGAATAAAAGAAGTAAAATGTGAAAAGAATACAATTGCAAGAGGGGTAAGATGTCTACAATCAACTTGAAACAAACCAAAAGAGACTAAAACCCACAAAAGCCAACTCAAAGCCAAAAAATGCATAGTATAATGTAGTCATAGAAGGCAAAATATTGGCCTTTTACTGATTACAAGGCTTAAACATACATTTTCCACTTTAGAGAATAACAAAGCTATTACAAAGAAGTTTTTTCTATTTTGCACTATTTGTTGGAAGTTAGAACTCCCCCTTGAAATTAAGGACCAAGACATAGAAGTCATCTCATCAATGCTTTGTAGAAGAATTGCCCTTTGAAATATGATATAATCATCTAGAAACATGGAAAGAGTAATTCTCATGAGAAACGAGAGAAGAAAATAACTAAAAGGGAAAGGTGATGATGCATCGAGACATAATTGAGTTCTAACTTAGTTTAGAAGCGCAAAGTTTTTTTAGGATTGACAATGGGTCACACATCTTCTATTAAAATATTGTTTAGAGGTAAAATATGAAGAGAATACAACAGTACAACTGCAAAAGGGGTGAGATGTTTGCAATCAACTTGGAACATACCAAATGAGATTGAAACCCAAAAAATACAAATCAAAACAAAAAAATGCATAGTATAATAGCCATAGAAGGAGGCAAAATATTAGTCTTTTATTGATTACAAGGCTTAAGCATATATTTTCCACTTCAAAGAAAAAAAATCTTTTATAGATAATTTTATCTATTTTTCTCTATTTGTTGGAACTTAAAACTCTCCCCTAAAAATGATGATTGTTGGGTCCTTAAAACCCACATAGGGATGCACCAAAACTACAATAAATTTCATGATTCATCATGGGCATGCTACAAAGATTATCCACGGCTTAGTCATCATCTCATAAATACTCTATAGAACAATGCCCCTTCAAAATATGATCTAATCATTTGTAAACATGAAAAGAGCATCCTTTGTTCCCTTGTCATACCTCTAAGCATTGATGGTTCATGGGATAAAGAGCAAGGACAAAAAAATTGCCTAAGAAATCAATTGAAATCACAAGTTGGGGATGACATATCAATCATTAGTCTCTACAATAATAACTGAGGTATGGTTGAGTGTCATTTTCCTCCTTTGAATCCATGCCAACCTACATAAAGAATGATCTATGGGAACCATTGAATTTAATTTGGTAGTTGGGGAGCATTATAGATGCATTAATGGTGTTTCTAAGTGGTCCTACAAGTAGGTAAGGTTTGACTACTTCAAACAATGAAGTTCTGAGATTGACATACTAAGGGGAAAAGTCTAGCATGCATCTTGAAGATCAAGCTGTAAATCCTCAAAAGGAAAGGTGTTGAGCTACTGAGATCAAATTTTCAGGCAAGGCTTAACATGGAACTGAAATAAGGAATGATTGAAAGTCTGAATTTGAAGGTCTTTATAGAGTTATCAAAAAAAAATTGAGCTTTCAAGGTTAGAGGAAAAAAGGTACCTAGATAAAGAATGTTTGAAATTTGGACTCCAATAGTTTGTATAAAGGAATCAGTAGATTTTTGAATATTTAGGGAATCATGGAAATGGGTACTTGAATAGGGGTAAGGTTGAAAGTCCAACTTCAAAGGACTTAGGAATTTTTTTGAAGTGGAAGGTATTGGGGACTAGGAAGCGGGTTATCCCACAATAATGGTTTACAATTTTTGGCCAAACTAGACATTGAACTGATTTTTTTAAACTAAATTTTCACTTTTGGGCACCTATAGCTACTAAACCATGAGGAATTTGAAGATGATGCAAACTAGTGATTTGTGACACTTTGTCTATAGATTCTAAATATATATTTTTTAAAAAAAATTGGAATCAGATTGCATTTCTTTTTCCATCTCCTTCAAAAACTAGTTTTTAACAATAAACACCATTTTTAGAGAGTGATGTTCACCGTAAACAACATCATTTTTTTTTTATGAAGGATAAAATTCTAATTTTTTGAATTAAGATTTTTAAGTATGATATCTACAATGCTCATTTTGTTTCATAGTGTTTTATTGAATATTTTTTTCTTAATTAAGTTTTGAAGTCAAACCAATTACAATTTAGACATAGGCGGACCGTATACAACATAACTTTTTTTGTATGTATCTAAATTCAATTTCTTTTTGTTGGATCAAGGACATCAATACCTAGCATGGACATATTTTTTTGATAATCTAATATTTTTCCACATGTGCAAAATATAGAGGTTGATTTTTGATGAAAAACCCACATTCACAAGAAATACAAAATAAATATAATAATCAAATTAAATCTATTTAAAATTATACTTTTTGGGAAGCTTATGATAAGAACTACAGACTTAAAAAAAAAAAAATTTAAATGAATTCATTTGATCCCCCAAAAAGTAAATCAAAAGTGGTTTTTTATCAGCATTTTGATAGGTGTAAAAGAGACTCCATTATAAGTATGGTTTAAAACTAGCGGGGTTCTATCCAAGGGAGTTTGATCTAAGGTGGTTTGATCAAACCCTCTTCAATTGGAATCCTTCAAATGGAACTTTTCAAGGCTGAACTTTTGTGGGATCACCCAAACAAAGATGAAGGGAAATGAATGCTAAGGGAAGGGTTGGATGAAGAAGTTTGAAAGTCTGATTGGTGTTAGGACTTATATTTTTATGAATTTTAGGCTTCAGTGATTTGACTAACACATGCCACTAGAATGACATGCCACTAGAATGGCATTGGGGTATGAGAAACTTGAAAACTCTCACAAAAGGGCTTATGAGGAAAAGCAAGATGTTAGAATGTCAAGGAAGGGCATTCTAGGGATGACGAATCCAATAGGGATGGAGGGATCTAAAACTTTGAAAAATTGTTCAAAACACTATTTTTTTTTACAAATGCCTAGTACGTTGTCAAGATTGGGAGTTAGGGATTATAGAAAAGGTGGGAAATCCTAAAACTCTTAAGGTGTAACAAGCAAAAAATCACTAAGGAAAATACTAGGAAGAGCCTACACTTATAATTCTATGGTCTTTTTCCCCTTTAACACCTAAGGGACCCATTTAAAATATCTTAGATCAATTATAAACAATGGTTCAAAAATGAAAATAAAAATGAGGGACAATGACATGAAATGATAGAATTTTGGTGGCCTCTTGTCTACTAATCATGGATCTAGTAGCCTTATTAGTACATTGGGCATGAAGCCATCATAAGTCTTACAAACAACCTAAAGAGAGAAAAATATTTTGGAGACTATGTGATTGTCCTTGAAACAATTGTTAAATTCCACATAGCACACTCAAAAAACAAAAGACAATAGGTGCAAACTACACTTGGAGGAAAACATGACAACTAGAGCCATACATTCTCCTAATAAGAATGTAAAGTATGCAACAACACTTCTTTGCAACAAAATAAACTACTCTAATATGTACATGGTGAGTGCCAAACTACCACAACAACTTATCTCTATCAAAGATAAATATTCTAAATTAGTTGGTCCCCCTCAGACCATAGTTACATTCACTACCTAGCTACAACAAATGCAACTTTTTTCCTGCATGTATCAAAGAAAAAATATTTCCCATGTAGTGACTTGATTCACCTCATTATCAACTTTGTCATTGTAGGGAAGCCATAAAAAATAGGCAGTATATCTATCTAATAATATATCAAGTGCACACTTAGCAATAAGGGTAAAAAATTGAAATTATGTTAGCATTAAAAGAGCTACAATTTGTGGAGGAACGAAAACCTTCCTCACATAAGGGAACATTTTTGTTACATCCACTAACCTCCCCACATGAATTAAAGTGAAAAAAATGCTTCCAACTCACATTGTAGTGAAAATATGCCACATCAACCTATTGGTTTGCGCAAGGAAGCTCTTCTTCACACACATCAAGATTTTTTTTTGAAGCTTTAGCATATTATAAAGCTAAGGAATAAGTTGATTATCTTCCCGACCCATGTGTTGCTGCTCAACCTCTTCCATACTTGTATGCTAGACCCAAGCTAACCACAAACTTGGGCATACCATCATCCCCAGCATAAGAGGTCACATATTCATCATGAATGAAAACCTCATACACAAGCTTTCTTATCTCAAGGACAATAGGTAACCAACATACCTCAATGTTACATGCACTGATGAAAATTTCACTAGTACAAATTTTAGAACCATGAGACACTTCAAGTGAAGAACTAAATTCTTCATTATTTTTTTTGTTTCAATTCCTTCTTGGCAACTCACTGTAACACATTTACTGCAAGAATCAACCTATGACATAATTTTTCTTCTTCCATGTTCACCATTGTAATTTTTGTGTGATCTCATTGAAGAACACTCTACATGAGGAATACAACAAGTATTTCACCAAATAAATAGGCTCTCATATGCATTAACATGATCACCACTTTCACACTCTTCAAGGGCAAGGGCTCCAAATTGAAAATCAATGACCACTAATATTTACCTCAATAATTTTATCATCAAGCGTAACCACCTATACATTATCCTCATACCAAAAAACATCAATAACCTCAATATTAGAAAATAGAACTTGAATAAATGAAAGATGTGAAAAAAGAAAATACTTTCTTGTTCACCATTTTCATCATGAATTGTGTACTTTGTATAATCAACCCCATGAGCTAATTCATCTAGATATTCCATGGTACATACACCTTCTTGTCTATATTGTTACAACAAGTGTCACTAGGTATTGTTCTCAAATCATATGTTCTATCCATGCCTTTTTTGTCTACAATAACCTATTTATTACCATCAACTTCACTTTCATCTCGATTCATTAGGATGGAATCACCTTGCACCCATTCTTGCCTCAATACCCCTTTTTAGTCTAATTGAACTTATTGTTTTGGAAGTGTTGATGCACATTGAACCATAAAAGCTTGGTTGAAAACCCCATTTTGGCATTAATTTTTGTTATGGGGCTAATTGCATGGGTAACACCATTATGGTCCTGGACTAAGTTGTGTTGCACTAGAACTAAGGATTTCAAAGAGTTTGCAATCATTGGGTTTAAGGTGTTCAAAGTCCTAACTTAGTTTAACTAACCTTGAACTAAGGAAAGGTGTCGGGCTATCGAGATCAAAGTTTCAAGTAGGGCTTAACATGGTACCAAAATAAGGAACACTCAAAAGCCCAAACTCAAAGGACTTTATAGAGTTATTGATAGTGTTTCAAGCTTTTAAAGTTGGAGTGAAAGAGGTAGTACCTAGATATGAAATTTTAGAAATTTTAACTCTGATAGTTTGTATAGAGGAATTAAAAGAGTTCCAAAAATTTGGCCCGAATGGTGGAAATGGATACCCAAATAGGGGTAAGGCTGAAAGTCCAACTCTGAAGGACTTAGGAACTTTTTTGAAGTGGAATTATTGAGAATCGGGAAGCGAAGATGAAGGGGAACAAATGCCAAGGGAAGGGATGTATGAGGAAGTATGAAAGTTCGATGGGTGTGTAGACACCTAAGTTTTTCCATTCCTAACCACACCTGACTTCACCCTATCCTAAACATCAATTAAATAAATATTCATTTTATTTAATTAATTAATTTATCCTTCACCTTTATTCGCCGCTTTAATTAAATAAATATTTATTATTTATTTAATTAATTTATCTTTCACCTTTATCCTCCACTTTAATTAAATACATATTTTTTATTTATTTAATTAATTTATCCTTCTATATCACCCTTCTCCAATAATTAATTATAAATTTTATTATTATTTAATTAAATATTGAGAGTCATGTAACTAAGAGCTTGTCTAGATTCATTGAACCTAGAAGCTTACCGCAAAATTCAAACTAACTTTTCATCTCATCCGTCCATTTAAAACTACATCTCCAAATATCAAGTATTCACTTAGAATGCTACCCTAATCACATCTTAAACCTTGCCCTTATGTGACACTTGTCACATGACTAAAATTTTTACTCCAAACCCTAATCCTCATTCAATCCTAGTCATCCATCAATCAATCTACTTGGCCCTTGATTTTCTTTTAAAAATTCTATAAAGAATAGGTCTCTTATCCCATTTGAGAATCTCTTAAATCATCCTACTATTATGTTGTTGCATTTTCTATCTACTTTTTTCATAGCCTAGCTAATCTTTCATTATCATATCATTATCAATCCATTTGATCTATCATCATATCAAGCCTATCGCCATGCTACTTTTATAAGAAACCGCATTCCTCCATAAACACATCAAAAGAGAAAATCAAGTGGAGCTAGGGTGCACTCTACTTCAATTCTATCCAAGGAGAAAGAAGGGTTTTAGGTGAAGGTATTATGTGTATCACTGTATTGCATTATATTCTATTTTATTTACCTTTAATATTTTCTTTTTTCATTTTGGAATTGTCCGATGGGACTCCCATCCCTATTTAATTTTTTTTTTAAAGTTTTTTTTTATTCCATCTTGTTGCTTTTTAGATATTTTTATGTAGAAAAATGTTTAGAACTAACTTTTACATGTTGAAGGAAAAACACTAGGGTTTCAAAGATTTAATCATATCTTTCAAATGATTGTGATTTTTTCTACATTTTTATGATTGAAGGTTTTAGATGATCTCATCATGCTTTAGTAAAAAAACAGATTTATATCTTCCATATTTGGTGAGTTATTGTCATTTTATGATTTTTTCATAAATCTAGTTTTCTAGTCATAGATTGGCAATTTTTTCAGAAATTTTTATATTTTTAGAAATCTCTTAGAATTTTAATAAGGTTATATTATTTATATTTTTCTTGAGGTCAAAAATTGACTAAATAATCATATCTATGTTGACCAGGGTTTTCATAAATCTACTTTTGACATCAAAAAATAGAGGAGATTAAGGAGGTTTTAGATTGTAGGATTGGCAGATCTTGCAGAAAAAATAGATAATAAGAGGAGTATTTTGTGAAATGGAAATAAAGGTTGATTGAAGATTCATATTGGATTTCTAAGGTTGAGTTAGACTATCTTGGTTTCATTCTAGCCACTAGAAAGTGAGTGAATCACTTTTCAAATTAACCCAAGCATCTAACGTAGGAGTGTTCTGGGGTGTAAGAGAAATCTTGTATCACCCAAAAATATTTTATTTCACTTCTTTTGTTTAATTTCAAGATTTCAATAACATTCTAGTCATTATATAGGCACCAAAAATCCTTTTGTATTCTATCATACATATTTTACATTGTGGTTAGAAGAAAATGTTCTACATTGAGTCTACAATATTACATTCTGGCAAATTTTGATCACCACAAGGCATATTCCAATTCTAGACTCACTATTAGGCATGGTAGGATAACAACTAATTTTATTATTCAAATCTTGCAACATATTTCCAAAATGTGTGATAATAAAGGAATATGCTTCCATACTTATTGGTCCCAAAATATCTTAGAGTATGAACTACATCAAGATTCCTTTAAGGTCATTATCACTAGATTCATTCAAAAAGGTTCTCTCTACACATTTAGCCAACTACATGTTACATTGAACATTGAACTTTGCACCTCCTTATGGCTAATAAAAAACATCCCTAAGGACAATACCTACTATATAAGCATCAAACATGATCATTTGGAAGCAAGTAACTTAATAGGAGTAGTAGCATGAGCTTCATATTGTGATATCACTTGAGGATTCTATAAATCACGCATAGTTATTCCCATATGTATCCTTGAAGTCATAGGCCTCATGTTGTAAGAACTTGTAACAAATTATAATTTAGATATGAATTAATAAGAATCGTTTTGTTATCATTGTTTCGTAAAATTTTGTTGTGTGTTTGTTTATTAGGCTCTATGATTGGATAATACTTCCTTGGAGCCTTTGTACATAATTACATCAAAATCCAACTTGAAACCCTAATAAACAATGATAATAGATGATAAAAATAAAGTTGTATTAGATATGAAAACTCTAATGTGGATGGGAAACCCTAAAATAAAAGTAGGTTGTATAAAATCAATGGGGTTCACCAAAAATGTAAAGGTCAAATTGAACACTTTCTCTTTATTAATTGCATCATTTACACTAATCGATTAATGCATGTAGTAAAAGTATGGAATATTCTAGATAATTGAGCCACGTGTAGTGAATATTAGAAAATTTTAAATCAATGAATGTTAAATTAGAAAAGTAAATGTGAAAGATAAGGCACGTAGATCTAAGTATGAAGATAAGATAAAATATTTGTTGTAGATGTTGAAGTTGAAATGCCTAGGGATTGAAAATGACAAGTCTTTTGTTAGGATACAAAGTATCAATTTGCATTATGTTACATCGATTTCATGGATTAGAGTTTGATTTACACCCATAGAAATTTCATATACCTATAAAAACAATATGGTAGTCTAAACACTTTGGCATCCTTACTAGTTTGGTTTGGATCTATTTCTTCTACTATCTAGATTAGGTGTTTGAAAATACTTGTAGAGGATTGTTAGTATGTTGCTAGGGGACATGTTCTCCAAGGTCAACTCTTGAAATATTTCACGAGGAATTGAAACTCAAGGATGAATGTGCAGATCTAGATTAGTTTTAGTGCCCAATAATGTGAATGATTGAATGAGATGAGATGTGAAATGAATGCAATCGAATTCCTTTAAATACATTCTTTTAGGCTACAAGAATCAGGTAGCATGACCCCCTATAAACTGCAATGTACCTGGTAAAAAAATTAATGTGATCAGCGGCATTGGCACGACACGCCCTCTGGTACCATGGGGGTGGGGGAGACTAAACCTTGTGCCCAACCTCCTACAACAGGAAAGATTTAGCCAACCGATCTAGGGCCCCCACCCCGAATGCCTTTAAATACTTGAACATATAAACAAATTGCATAAAACATGTGCTTAGTTAGTCCTAGATGGGAAAGTAATTGTAGACACCTAATATTGACCATTCACATTTGATCAATTTTTCCCTATTTTTCTCGATTCCCCATAATTTTATAAATTAAATAAATTCTATTATTTAATTAATATTTCCTATTTTGCTAAGCCCTAGCCTAAGGTAAATAATTTATTTTAAATATTTATCTATATCTATACTACTTTACCCCTTTTATCCCATAAATTAAATAAATAAATCATATTTCTTTATTCAATCATCTTCACATGTCCTATTCTCCGTCACTTTTCATTAGCCTCCATAATCTAATCCTAACCTACCCCCTAATCATTTGCACAACCCTCCCCATCAAATAAAGCACATGGGCCCTTTGTAAATGTGACATGGCCTTGGTACCATGTCACATGGGTATTGTCCTCTCTAAAGTTCCATATTCCTCTCAACTCACCTCATGGTGTTGTTGGTGTGAATAAAGTCTTGTACCTAGTTAATTCCTTACTAGGAACTTAAGGGACTTAGATCACATGTTAACTTTACTTAGGTTATAAGCTTTCTTCTAGAACTCTTAGTTGTCTTATCTAGACTTTACATTATCCTAGGTAGTTATGAGTTAGTTGTCTCATGATAGGATTAAGACACTTGTCATGATCTTGTCTAATCCTATCTCTCATCCTTGCATTTATAAGCAAGGAATCTCTAGCATATTTTGCACTGCATTGCATAGTATAACATCTTGTATTGCATATTGTATCATATTGCAATTCTTGTTTGGTGGAATAGCATCTTCCATTGTTGCTTCTCTCTATCTCTTGTGGAGGTTATTTGGTGTTGCAGATTGAAGATCTTGGTTGCTTAATTCAACATGGTATTAGAGCTTTGAATCTTGAAAGCCCCTTCCTTTTTCATTAGAGAGTTTCTAGCATCAAGTTTTCTATTATGATTTGAGTTTATTTTATGATCTTACAAATTCTCGTATGCGCTTCTTGCATTTCAATAAGATCTTGAGAATCAGAAAGGGTTTGCAAAGATTTGTTAATCCTATATTGCATGTATTCTTTTTGGTGAGATCTAGTGATTGCAACACTTTTGGCTATAGTGGCAATATTTTTGGCTGTTCCGTTATGCCCAGGAGGCTTGAGAAAGTTAGATTTGAATTTTGTTTCACTCAATTTGGTCACCATTTGTAACTTTGGTTAACAAGGGTTTGAAGCTGAGATCTGGTGAACAAATTTTTAGAGGAGCATTTTTGGCAAAAAATAACCTTGCCATTACGTCTAGGAGGCCGTTTGCATGAATTTTGATTTATAATTTGGCTATATTCAGTGAAAGTTAAATTTGGAGCAAAATTATCTTGCAAGGGAGGTCATACGACCCCCTTGCACAGGTACACGATGTCGTTAGACAAAAAAATATTAAAAAAATTATTTTTTCAGCTTTTTTGGCAGTTTATTCTGATTTTAAAAAATATATATATAAATAATTTTTGTAAGCACTGAAGCGCTTTAAGCAATGTACAAAGGCGGGCCCATGAAATTCAACGCTGCTGCAGATCTTTAAAAGGTCTGTGGGTTATTTAAACCACCGGCCTTTCATAAGCTGCTAGTAGTTCATATAATCACCTGACATTTTTTAAAATTGTTAAATTTTGTTTTAACCACCAACATTTATTGTTAGCCCCTAGTGAAAACCACCTTATGTGACCACTCTGATGTAAACCACTAGCAATTAACTTAACTGCCAGATTTTTCCCTCAACCTATGTGCGTGGTCCTATTAGCGACTAGGAGCCAACCCCTGAGGGCTTAATTTTATCCCCTATTTAGCATTGGAAGTGCCTCAAATAGGCCTTTTTTCAATTTTGCATAAATTTTCGCCACGGTGTCGGATTTTCGAAAACAAGATATCGTTAGAAAGTTGGTTCAAAGAAATTCATAATGTAGGTGATTTTTCCAAATTTTTCCATTTTTTAAAATTTTTTCAACACGAAGGTACAAATGCATTTATTACTTGTAACTGACATAACTTTTGGATACAAAGTCAAAATTTGGCAATTTTTTTTAAAACTACTTAGAAAATCGCAAGGAATCTGTTTGTAACCTCTATTTTCAGTTTTGACAAGAATTTTTTTTTTAAAATTGTAAAAATCATCGTGTGTTATAAATGATTGATTTGAGCTTGTCACTTGTAAAAATTGCAAAATTTCTTAATTGTAATTTGTTGGGGTGGGGGTGGGGGGGGGGGGTTGCAAATTGAGTTTTAATACATTTTGAGAGGGTGAAAGGCACAATTTAAGTGCTACATTGTCTTCTTTATTTTGGTGTTCTTTTGTCGAATATGGCAGATTTAAGGCAAATTGAATGACTCACTCCACACAACTATCATATACGGAAGCTAAAAATGACTCAATTGTTAAATCTAAGGGTCTATGAACAATGCTAGATGCAAAACAATCTGAATTCACAAGGGATTATGAAAAAATCATCCATAGATGTAAAATGGATGAAGCAAAAGGGCTCATTGGCTTTCATGCATTTGGTAACTTGTTGTTTCATATTGCGGAGTGTAAAACACCTAAGAATAGTTGGAATAAGCTTAAAGGATTGTGTGGTAAAAGTCATCAATTCAAAATCTTGTAGCTTCAAGCAGATCTACAATCACTCTCTCCAAATGCATTTCCTTCAATTCAAGATTTCCTTGCATAGTTCAAGTTAATTTTGTCACAATTAAAAGGATGTGGGCATTGGTAGAGCTCCTAATTTTTTTAAAAATATATGGTGTGTCTTTCCCTTTCATCGTTCTATGCTTCTATGCTTGGGGTTTGGCCTTAGGGTTTTAGGTTAAAAACCCTCTTTTTCAAAATTTGTATTGGCATGATCGTTGGGTGTTATAATCCTTCGTTGACTTGTATACCCTATTATCGGTCATTTAAGTTGTGTCTTGAGCCATTAAATTCGTTGTTCATACCGGCCACTTGGGTTAGCTTTGTTGGTCACCATCTGCAAAATGCTCGTTTTAATATTTCCATCGTTGGGCTTAATATTTCATGTTAAAAACTTAGGTTTTAAAATCTTCATCCTTAAGGGTTAAGTCTCATCAACCTAGTGGTGGCCCCATTTTTAGAACTAAATTTTTTTGCATGTGCTGAAATGAATGTTTATGATGGCTATTCGATCGATGAGAAAGGATCTTGACTATTCCCCACACGCCCGTTCCAATTTTTGGCTTAATATTTTATTCATAGGGGTTGGCGAGCTCAAGCCATGTGTCTTGTGGGCCCAATGATTATAGACGGTATCAAAGCAAATCAACATTGATTGATAAACCATGTGGTAGAATCCTGATCATTCTCCGCGTGCCTGTTGATGTTTATTCTTCATTAAAGAAAACTCATGGGCTAGTGGGTAGTCACCGTGTGCCAAGTCTAATGGTGGGCCCGATATTAACAAGCAAAACTAAAGAAGAAGATCAATGGTTGATAGCGGGGGATGTGGGTCAATCCTGACCGCTCCCCACTATCTTGTGTGGGTCTCTCCTTCACTAAAAAATTCTCAATGGGGCAAAGCGCGATTGCCACATGGAATAACCTAGAGGATGTCAAAGTATTAAAGTAAAGGGAAAATATTAATCAAATATTTTTCACACGGAACATGAATATTAAAGGATGTGCTACTAATGAAGGTATGGTGCACGTGTTTTAAGATATTTTAACTTGGATCGTTGATGGTATAAGAGGATTAAGGCCACAGGAAAATAGTTATGACTAAGGTGTGAGTAAGTAGGACTCGTGAGATTTAATCTCGAACCTTCCCCGTCACCCTGCTGATGAAAGATGCACAAGGTTTAAGAACCATGGGGGCGAGGGGAAGAGGACACATGGATTCTGGTTGCAGTGACAAAGGAATGGTGGGGCTCGTGACACATTAGCAAGTGGTTCCATATGGCTTACTAGTATTTAATGAATATTGTGACTACATATAGTCAGGTATTTCAAATAAAGATGATCAAATCTGGACCGTTCATTAATTAATTTGTCCATGTGATCAAAGGCTAACATTCAAAACTCAACTTGAGGGCAAGTGAACCATTCTGGTTCGCGTGAGCAAGCCTTAATAATGGAAAGGAACTCGAGCAACCAAAGTTGAAGATTGTATAGCTATTAAAACTTGTCTTAAAAGCACAAATGAGCATTGTGAAGGACATTCTACACACTTGGAGAGCTTGTGCTACAGTTTTCAGGCTTCTCAAATGTCAAGGCTAGGGTTATCAACCAACTAAAGAACTAGTAAGTTAATTACTACCTCCTCACCATAATTATTGATAGATTATGTTTCCCAAGATTCTGAGTCAAATTGGTTAAGGTTTGATGTTCATTAAGAAACCCTGCATTTTAAGGTTTGACGTTCATTAAGAAAAAATGGTTAAGTCTTGCATTATCATAGTTAGTGTCGAACCCTTGCATAAGCTGAAAGTTTTGTTCTAAAAGCTAAAAACCCTGTTGTGTACTATATTTTATGTCATGGCCCCCAAAGCATTGCCAAAAGCATCCTCGTCTAGAGGAAAGAATTATGTACCCAAAAGGCCTTTGAATAAAGACCTTACAGACCAGCTACCACCCTCAACTAGTGAAAAACCTAAGGGCCAACTACTTCTCAGGGGTCCACAAGTAGTTGAGGGTTTGATTGATAAGAATAATTCCATAAAATATGCCAGAGTACCTTATACGAGATGGGAATTGTTCTTTGGATGGTTTAGAAATAGAAACATGGGTATTCCAGTAGGTAACCCTTGGAATTGTGATATGGGGAATTTTATTGTCCCAAATGTTTACATGGATGTTGACTTGCTCAAAGTAGTAGCCAATAATTATGACCCAGTCACAAGGACAATAAGGACTTTGATGGGAAGGAAATGGTTAAAATTACCAAGGAGGAATTTTCTCTTGTATTCAAACTCACTGAGTGAAACAATGAAATGCTTAAGATTAATGAAAGCCTCCTCAAGCAGAAATATGATAAAAATAAGATTGCATTCAAAGTTCATGTCCTTCCAAGGTATTTGGCTGAAATGGGAGGCCGAAGGATTACAATAGGGAAATTTGGTAAGGAGACTTTCCCTGTCAATTATTTTATTTCCTATTTCCAAAAAACTTTCTACTCCATTTTTCAAATAATTGGTTATGATCTTGTCACGAGAATACCTATGGCATGGATGTATATGGAAAGCCATATTCAACACCCCTAGTATTGTACTATGTATGACTATGTGGGGTTTCTTGTAGAAAATATTCATGAGGGTCTGATAAGATTAAAAAAAGGAGCAGATGGAGTAAGGTTTAGCTGGTATTCCTTGTTGATGTATATGTTTTTGTTCAAAGGTGCACCTTATTTTGGATAGAATATGGTTTTGGATAGGAAAGAGGGTAATTTGGAGTTGCCCGTGCAATGTTGGAATACTATCTTAGACAAGGATGATAGAGCATATGATTATGTGACATTTCAAAATTTGTTTGTTGCAGAATTGAAAAGAGCACTAGATGTAAATGTGCCTAGGATTCCAAGGCCCTCCATGATTTTCTGAGACCTGAGGAAAGAAGGCCTGAGCTAGGGGTTGACCACAATTGGGGAGATGTTATCCCATACCTCGATTACACTATTTTAAGAGTATATGGTTCTATTGTTTCACCCCAATTGCTACCAAGATATGTACCAGAAAGAATTGGTTTCTTGGAGGTAATTTGGTAACTTGGAAGTGTGGAAAACAATCATGTGTTGGATCAAGGAAAAGGAACATTATTTCCTTTGTATACATGCTTTTCTGATTTTGTGATGACAAAAGGAGGCTGGAATAAGATAATTGATATACTTAAAGTCTACTGCATGCAAAGATCAATAGAAAGGATCCAATATGACCCTGAGGGCTTCATGGCCTGGTTGAAGGAAAGAAACAAAAGTTGCAAATTGTGCACATCTTCCGATTCCTGGAAGATGTGATAAGAAATGTGTTTGATCCTTTGGAACAAGAACATAGAAAGGAAAAATGGATTTCTTTCAACAAGATGCAGAGGAAGATAAAGAAATAAAAACCCGATTTTAATATTCTTCCAGTCACTGATAATGTTATACAAAAGGTGGAGCATGTGTCTCAAAATTTTGAGAAAATAGTGGGTCATTTAGAAGGTGAAGGAATAATTAAGGGTAAGGGGAAATCCCCTATTGATGAAGAATAGGGTGAGGGAGAGATACCTACTATGGAAGAGAAAACTGCACCTCAAGCCCTCGATGAACCAAAAATAAAGTTCTTTGTCAGGAAAAGGAGTAAGAAAAAGAAAGATGATATTGTTCATGTTCCTTCTCAACCAGAGGAGCAAAGACCCCATTCTCCTATGTTAAAATTACCACCACTATCTCCTCCAAGGCCAATAGGGCCTAAGATTATAGATATTGATGCTCCATCATTAAGTACATCACCACCAAAGGAGCCCTATTGAAGAAGAAGAAGGTTGAAGGAGCAGGGTTGGTGGATTATGTTGATGAAGATTATGATGATGATATTTGGGTGTCAGAACAAGAAATGAAAGAAGGAATGCCCACTATTCCAACAATGGGGGGTACACAACAATTGAGTATGAGGATAAGTAAGGTTGACCTCACTGGGCTCAATGGAAAAGATGACATGTGGGTGGAGGCATGCATAAAGCTTTTAGATGATAATTCATTTGTAAAGACTCAAGATTTTTTGGAGTTTGCATATAGGGCTAAAAGAGATGAATATGTCAATAGCCTAGCCAAAGAAAGAAGTATCCATCCAAAATTTCCTGAGGCTACCATTCAAGGAAAAGTTTTGAATGAAATGAAGGCTAGGTTCCAAAAAATGACTGCAAAAGAAGGTAGAGAATTGGTCAGGAATAGTGATATTTTTTTGCTTCTAGAGTGGGATTTGGCTTCAGCTATAGCTTTTGATACAATAAAGAGATGTGATAAGACCCTATGCAATTCAGAAGAAGAGGCTACAATTGCATTGCAAGGGTCTTATTTTAGTGAACAATGGGATGCATTGGAAATTTGGTCTCTAGCCCTGAGTACAAGAAAAACTGACATTGCTAAGCCTACACCTAACTACCAAGGATGTCTCATAATAAAAAAGAGTGTCAGATACACTAGCCCTAGAGGCAACCAATATGTTAGTGCATGTTGCAGAATTTACAAGGGCCATAGTAGAATCAGTAACTACTGAGAAGGAGAAGCTCAGGATTGAAAACAATAACCTGTTGGTTCAATATGGAAAGATTGAACGACATAATATGTAGCTGCAAACAAAGATTGCATTATTAGAGGGGAAAATAATTTGCAGCCACAAAAGCATGAACAGGCTAGTGTTGACTCCCCTACCACTTCTCAAGAAGTTGCATCCCTTGAATTTACCACTAAGATAAGTTCCTCATGGGCTATTATACCTTATAACATGGGAAGTGCACCCATTTCAGTAATCAAACCTAGAACATCAGAAATACCACAGACAAAAGGAGACATCAGTAGAGAGGAATTGTTGAAGTAGCTGAATGAATATAAAGGAAAAAGTGATAATCATGATAAGGATATTTTCAATAGCAATATGAGGATTATCACTACAGTGTTGGAGCACCTGAATAAAGGAGTAAAAAATAGATTGAACAATATTCATCATAACTATTCATCCATGGTGGCTGCAATGAATAATTTTGATAATGACAGGGAAAGAGCAATTCCACTTATGGAAAAATGGATCCCTGGGATGAGGGAATTGAGGTTGATGTCAATTGGAGCTAAGCATGATGCTAACCCCCCTGAGAAGTTCAAGCCCACTAATAATCTTGTATGTAAAATTGAAGGGTATAGGGGAAATATTGAACCTTTGGAAATCAAGATAAGGGACTTGGTGAAGTCCTTTCATGAAGCACATCATGGTCTCCTTCCATCCATTTCAAGGCATGATGGTAATATGAAAACCTTGCAAGAATGGAGGGATGAAATTAATAAAACCGTTTCTGATCAGGCAATTGTAATTTGTCAAAAAGGTGATATGGGCACATTAGAGAACAATATGGACATGTTAGTTCGTGCAAAGAGTGGCTTGCTAGAATTTGATAGAGAGGCCAACCAAATTGTTACCAAGTATGCAACTTATAGAGAGAGGGTGAATGAAGTCATGAATTTTGATTGGCTTACTGATGAGGAATTCAAGGAATGGATAGGCAGGTACTTGGAAGGGGTGGTGGATTAGTAGGAAAAAGGCGGGGTGATAATTTGAAATTTGGGTTTTGGAGTTTTCTGTTATGATGAATAACAGATAGGTGGAAATGCACTGCATAGCCTAGATTTAGTACAGATTGGGCTTTTGCTAAAGTATTGAAAATAAAGTGCATTTTCTTCAAATTGAATTGATGATAGGGCAGCAGACATGGACACTCTTTGTGTCCCTTCTTTTCTTTTTCTCTCATTTCTTTTATTCTTTTCACGTGGTGTGTGTGGGCACAATTTTTGAGGAAACTGTTTAAGCATACCTTTTGGAAGGTGGGACCAGATCTCTAGCAAAAAATGAGGATTATTCTTTTCAACATGTGCCTTTTGGAAGGTGTAGTGTTATGCATCGACTAATGAAAGGTTTTATTCTAATGATGAATATTCGATTAGATTTTTGTAACTTCCTATAGGAGAATATTTGCTATAGTGGTCAAATAAAAATGTGACATGTGTAATCCTTGGCCTGAAGCTTTTTTTTCTCCCTTGTTCTTATAAAAGGGAATTCTAGGCTAGTTGTACATGTCTCTTGTTGAATTCTAGGTCTGAGTTATGCAAATTATAATACATAGAGAACATATATGGATTTTATATCTTAAGTTTAGAGTCTAGCACGTAAATTTTGTTAATTGTATGGTTTTTGAGCATATTTTAAGCAATAATGAATATATCATGAGTCTATTGTCTCTCTAGTTTTACATTGTATCTAAATTATTAATGAAAATATTGATCAAAGATCATTTCATTAATCTTCATTGTTGTTATAATTTGATGTATGTTTTAATTTAGGCTTTGGTTCAATGGATCAATTAAAATGCTTTGATTAAATCATGAGTTCAGATACATGTTCAATGGGTTTGATAAGCAGTCATCGAATTTGAGTATTGATGTGTGAGTTGTAAGAAAATCTCATGTAGATTATGAATGTTTAAAATTAAATTCACCTTATAGTTCAATTTGTGGTGTTTTGACTCCTTGCCCAAAGATATGGCACTGGTCATAGGTGTTATTTGTATTTCTCATGGCTCTGGTTACCCAATTTGGGAACAATACTCATAAATAATATTTAAATATTTTTACCTTTGTTAAGGTTGGTATTGTATAAAATCTCAACTTTAGAGGTGTTATCTTTCAAAGGATTTTCCAATTTCTTTAAATATTTCACCGATTCAACATCTGATTGAGAATATATCTGTTAATTGTGCATTTCTTAATATAGTTGTATAGCAAGACTATATAATGTACATTGTGGGATTACCCTCCTTGGTCTTATAGAGACTAAAGTGCAAGAGGAAAGCGTTATAATGTTTCCTTGTTCACTGGCCAATCATCTCTTGAGTATTTGACAATTGAAGTTGGCAAGTTCATAAATACTTAGTGGGATCTACTTGGTTCTCCAAAAATAACCAACATGCATAATAAATTTAGTGATGAATGCATTTTCTTGATTCTGTGTAAGTTAAGAGGCCCTTATCAATTATTCTCTTCTACTTTCTATTCAACTATGGATGCCATGAGGAAATATTATAAAATTCCTACTTTTGAGTTGTTTTGTGAGCATCTTACTAGGGAGGAAGCCAAGTTGATTCAGTTGGATGCACTACCTAGTTCTAAGAATCATGCTCTAATGGCTCAATCATCCAAGGGTAAAGGAAAGAATAATAAGAAGCCAAAGATAAAATCATCTTAAAGTAGTAAGAATCCCTCCAAACCGAAGCCAAAGAATAATCAAAACTCCACTCCATCTCCTTCTTCTACCTTTGGAGATTCTTCTTCCAAATTCAAGAAAAAGAAAGGAGATCCTTGTCCATTTTGTGGAAAAACTGGGCATGATGTAGCTCATTGTTTTAAGAGATTAGAAGCCTTGGAGGAAGCTATGAAGAAACATAACATTTCAATGCCTAAATCTTCTTCCATGGGTAAAGGGAAAGCTCTTTCAGCATGGGCCATTTATTCATCTTTAGATAGTTGGATTCTTGATTCAAGCACTTCACATTACATGACCAATTAACGTGATCTTCTTGATTCCATTGTTCATACTTCTATTTCTCATATTGTAGTTGGGAAGTCTTCATAGATTCTAGTTTTTGGGATAGGCTCTGTTCAGATGCTAGATAGGTGCATTGAGGATGTTCTTGTTCCTAATATTTTAGTGAATCTACTTTCCATATATCATATTTGTCATTTTGGAGATGGGAAGTCAGTTGAGTTTACTCCACAGAATGTGACTATTTGATAGTTGTAGGATCCTGAGAAGGTTGTTGCTATAGGGATAGTTGATCATGAGAACCATTTGTATTGGTTTGATGGATTCGAGTCTTCATCTGGTTCGTGTTTTATTGTTCATGTTGATTCTATGAGAAAATTTTAGCATGAAAAATTTGGGCACTTGAACTATAGATATCTTTAGAAAATGCATGCACATAACTTAGTGGTTGGTATTCCAAATATCTCTTGCACAAATGGTGTTTTTCAAGGTTGTGTTCTTGGAAAGCAACATCAAGATCCTTTTCCTAAGGGTCAAGCTACACATGCAACCACACCCCTTGAGTTGGTCCATAGTGATCTCGTGTCATTTCCAACTCCTTTCGCAGGGGCTAAGTATGCACTCACTTTCATTGATGATTTTTCCCAACACACATGGGTCTACTTTTTGAAGCTCAAGAGTGAGGTTCTCACCATCGTTAAGACCTTCAAAAAATTTGTGGAGAAGCAATCATGTTTTTCTCTTTGATGAATACACACTGATAATGGGGGGAGTATGTTAATCAGGCATTTCAGGATTTTTGCAGTGAGCATGTCTTCTTCATCAGCACACGATCCCTTACACTCCTCAATAGAATGGTGTGGTGGAGAGAAAGAACATGACTCTCAAGGAGATGGCCAATTGTATGATTCGGTCTAGGTCCATGGATCCAACATTTTGGGCCGAAGTTGTCAATTGTGCCAACTTTATTCAAAACCATATGCCCCACAAGGTAGTGCAAAATATGACTCTTGAGGAGGCTTGGTATCATCACAAGCCTAATGTATCCTTCTTCCAAGTATTCAGTAGTGAGGCTTGGGAATTCATTTCAGATGGTCAACATAAATCAATGAAGAAGAAGATTCAACGATACATTTTTGTTGGATATTATGAGGATGTGAAGGCATACAGATTATTTGATCCTGACACACGAGAGGTTCATTTTCATCATGACGTTTAGTTTTTTGAGTCCTTCACATAGACAAATCCTCCTTCAACTTCTTCTTAATCACAACCTACTCAATATTCTTTAGTTTATGATGTTTTGCTTCTTGAGGAAGATTTTGATGATAATCTTGATCCACATCCTCCTCATTCCCCTACTAGGCCACGATGGGCTTGTGTTACTCTTGAGGAGGCTGGTCCTCTTGTTGGTGATCCCACAAACACTTGCCACACTTATTCTCAAAATTTCATAATTAGTCTCTTGAGTCATGATGTTTCAGATGATCCTCAAAAGTTTTTAGATGCTTTAGGTATTCTAGAGTGGGATAGTGCTATGGTTGATGAGTATTTTTCTTTGATGAAGAATTGCACTTGGGATCTTGTTCCTCTTCCTAAGGGAAGAAATTTGGTTCGATGCAAGTGGGTGTATCATACCAAGTATGTAGCCGATGGTTCCATTGACAAAAACAAGTCTCGTCTTGTTGCAAATGGGTTTTCTCAAGTTGAAGGAATTGACTATTTCGAGACCTTTTCTCTTGTTTCCAAGATGGATTATATTTGTCTTGTCCTTGATATAGCTACATCACAGGGATGTTCAATGTATCAAATGGATGTGAAGAGTGCCTTCTTGCATGGGGATCCTCATGAGGAGATCTATATGGAGCATCCACCAGGTTTTGTGTAGGACTCTTCACTTGTTTGCAGGCTTTGACATTCATTGTATGGTCTCAAAATATCCCCTCAGACTTGGTATGAGAAGATGGATAGCTTCTTTCTTACTTCTAACTACACTCATTTCCATTTTGATTCCATATTTTATACTCATAGACATGGAGAGGATCTACTCATTCTTGTGCTCTATGTGGATGATTTCATTCTCACAGGGAGTTCTACTTCCATGATTCAAATTACTCAGCGGGCATTGATGGAGCAATTTGATATGACCAACCTTGGTATTTTGTATTACTTCCTTGGTCTTTAGGTTCATCAAAATTTTGAGGGGATCATTTTCCAGAAAAATTATGCTCTTGATTTGCTTCATAGGTTTGGCATGGACAATTGCAAGCTTTCCCCCACTCCTTTTCAGTTAGGTGTTGTATTGTCTACCAGTTGCACTACTCCTACAGTTGATCCTACCTTATATCAATAGTTGGCTGACATTATTTTGTACTTGACACATAGTCATCCTGATATTTCCTTTGTGGTTGGACTTGTCTCTCGCTTCTCTTAGGAGCCTCATGAGAGTCATTGGAAGGCCACCAAATGTACCTTGAGATACATTTAGGGCACTACTCATTTTGGTATTCATTACACATTAGGAGCTTCTCATATTGTGGGGTTCACTGACTCAAATTGAGCTGGTGATGTCAATGATCAGAAGTCTACTTCTGGCTTTGTCTTTTGCCTTGGTTCTAGTTCGATTGCATGGTTATGCAAGAAGCAAAATTCTATTGCATTATCATTAACAAAGGCTAAGTATTAAGTGTAGTTCTTACTAGTCAAGAGGTTTTGTGGCTTCATCAATTGATGGTTGAGTTTGGATTCCCTTCCACTCAGCCCACTACTCTTTGGTGTGACAATCAGAGTTCCATCCATATCTCTTGCAACCTAGTGGAGCATCAGTGTACTAAGCATATTGAGATCCACATGCACTTCATCAAGAAACTAATCCAGGATGATATTCTTATCTTGGAGTATTTTCCTATAGATCAACAAGTTGCAGACATCTTCACTAAACCTTTGGCTTCGCCTCGCTACCTTTAGTTGTGATTGATTCTTGGGGTGAAGGAAGTTGTCCTTAATGGTTCTTGAGGAGTCCTCCTTCCTTCTTCAATTTTTTCTTTGCATCTTTTTCTCTCTTTTGGAGAGGAGTTTTCTCCCACAGGGTTTTTCTCCTTTTCTCCACTTGTGAGAGTTTTTTGTTTTGTACATGGGTACCTCATCATGCCTTGTTATAGGGACCCATATTTTGCATATTTTCATTGGGTTGTTCCTCCCTAAGTTGTACTTAAGGGGGGTGTTGGTGTGAATAAAGTCTTGTACCTAGTTAATTCCTTACTAGGCACTTAGGGGAATTAATTCACATGTTAACTTTACTTAGGATATAAGCTTTCTTCTAGAAGTTTTAGTTGTCTTATCTAGACTTTACATTATCCTAGGTAGTTATGAGTTAGTTGTCTCATGTGAGAGGATTAAGAAACTTTTCATGATCTTGTCTAATCCTATCTATCATCCTTGCCTTTATAAGCAAGGAATCTCTAGCATATTTTGTATTACATTGCATAGTATAGCATCTTGTATTGCATATTATATCATATTGCAATTTTTGTTTGGTGGAATAGTATCTTCCATTGTTGCTTCTCTCTATCTTTTGTGGATGTTATTTGGTGTTGCATATTGAAGATCTTGGTTGCTCACTTCAATAGGTTCCAATTAGAACCACCCCATGAGGTGAGAGGACCAAATCATCCTCCACCCTTGATCTCCATCTTTCAGTCTCCACCCTTCATCCAATTTCAACCAAATCATATATCCATGATTTAACAATTTTATCAAGAGCTCACTCATTTTATCATTGGAGCATCATTATGTGGTCGAAATCATTAGTGAACACACAACCAATTGACTATTGTGGCACATCTACTCAATGGGAGGCTTGACATTGTTTGCTTTCGTCTGACTCTATGTTGGTTTGAGATTTTCACCAATGATTTTTTAGTGTTGAATATTCTCCAATTGAGTAATAGTTGAAATTTGGGAATCAAAATCTGGCTAATAGTTTAAGCTATAAGGTGACCTAAATTGCCACATTTTTACAAAATTTTATTTTAGTCTTATTTAAATTGCTAGAGTGTTTATTTTTATTAAATTTGGTAACTCAAAAATTCACCACAATATTCATTACATAATTAAATCAAATTCACCTAAATTTTATGTTATTATAGAAATTTAAATTAATTCACCAATAATATATCATAATTATTAATTACATTAGGTTCACATCACCAATCTTTAGTTGTGACCATTGATTTATAATATAATCTAACAACCCTCATTGTATTTCATGAGGTAAAATGTACCATGATTTGTAATGCTCATGGGCCCAAAATTGTTTTTAGACCGTTGATCTCTATTGAGATAAACAATCTAAAATAATTTTGGGCCCCATGAGCATTACAAGTCGTGGGTACATTTTACCTCACGAAATACCACAAGTAATTAAATTATATTTTAAATCAATGGTAGCAACTAAATATTATAGATTCTACCCTTTAAACCAAACAATGATTTCCACCCTTAGGCCCCTATTTTTCCATAAGAATTATATTTTTTTAAATTAGAAGGATTCACCATGTTAATCAGTACATTTTCTTATTATTTACCAAGATTCATTAATATTTTCTATAAAAAAATATTAATGTAAAAATTTTGCGAATCAAATTAATATTTTTTTGAAAAAAATGAAAGATTCGCCAATAGAAATTATTATTTTTCTTAAAAAATAAAATATTCACGAGGATTTTGTATCTATTTTTGGGGGGTTTCTTAAAGTTATCTCTACTTTTCATGCCTAATCTTGAGTGTTTTGTTTGATCTCTGTGTTCTTTGGTTTTTATTGTTTAAATCATTTATATTGGCACAGTTTTCATGCACACGTAATAACCAATATTTGAATTTGAATTTTTTAGTATTTTAGGGGTCAAATATGTGACTATGAGGTAGACCCTACACTTGCAAAAATGATTAGGGAATGAAAAAAGTAAAATTAAGGAGATAACATAATGTATAGAGATATGTACATGTATTGGTATGATAAATGCATTTGATGGATATATCAATATGCATGTCTATAAAAATAAGGTGGCAATAAGTGCATCAAAATATATAAATAGATAAGAATAGTATGAAGAAGAACTCCAACTTTAAATAAGATTGTACTATTTATCAATATAAAAATATATTAACTTATTCTCTCAAAATAAACAAAAACCAAAATAAAAATAAATAAAATAAAAATATGCAAATTTTATCATTACAATTATAATAACTTTAAATGCCATTAATCAATGGCCACAAAAATCAAACTAAAGAAAATGTCTTTGCGGATAAATCATTTAGATTTACCCTGATGTACGTCATTTAATCTTGTTGGATTTTTCACTTCCTCGTGGCATTTGAGCTCTCACATCTTTTCAACTTTACCTAGCCACTACACATAGATAGAATTTTTTTGTTTATTTCTCAGACATTATGTAGCATTTTAATTTGTTATTGATGGGTGAACATATTTATCTTAAATAAATTTATGGAAAAGAAGTTCACATATTTTAATAGATTTTTAATCAATTTAATATATATATATATATATATATATATATATGTATATGGGGAATAAAATTGCTATATGGAGAGAGGATATTTGTAATCTTTATCTTAAATAAATTTATGAAAAAGAAGTTCACATATTTTAATTGGATTATAGGTTTTTTTTTGGAATTTAATGTAATATTGTTTTTTATGTTGAATGATTTGGTATAGAGTTATGTTGACTTTAATGTAGGTGTATAGATAACTTAAATTTTTAATTGTGAAACTTGTTTGATATTAATTATATTTGTCTTTGAGAAAGTGTGGTACTTGAGAGTATTTTCGAGAATAAATCCTAAACCCTAAACCCTAAACCACTATTTTTTCTTCTAGTAATTTTATTTATTTATTTATGAATATCTCTAAACATAAATATGAAGGAAAATGAATTTGAGAGGCAAGGATGGGGAAATCCGAATTGTTTGTTTCAAATTAGGCAGATATAAAAGCAGAGGGGCCTGTCGTCTTAGCTCAACTAGTTCTAGAGTATGATGCAAACCTAAGGGTATTGTCTTTTGAATGCTTCCATAGTACTCTCTAGAAATTATAGAAGTTTTGAAAAGAACTACTCAATTGAATATTGTTTGGAAAAAGAAGGTGTCTCAACCTTTGTTTTTTCCATAGCATTGATTTTTAAATATTAACTGTTGCTAATTTTCTCACATTGTCTTGTGAGTTACAAATTGCAGTTTCTATTCTAATGAGGATTCAAGTTTGAAAGTTGATTTTACAAGTGGATTTGTGCATGAAGGCATTTGATATTTCCATGTTGAGTTTGCATGGAATGTGAGTTTTTGAGGTGCAGTTATTTTGGCAAGTGTAGATTTTTCATGTGCAAGTTTAGTGATAATTGGTAGTTGTAGTGTGGCATGTGGTGACAATTAGAAACTTACCATTATGCATGTGTAATGGTTTTGGCATTTTCCATGTTGCATCTTCAACCTTTGGCAGCCAATTTAGAAATGTCTAATTTATGCATTGTAAGCTCCCATATATATTGAGCACTTGTATTTTGGAGTTGTAGTTGTTTTATTGAAGTAGTTATGCTACCAAAACTACTCTAGAATTGAGAAAAAGTGTGAAGACTCCTATAAGAGCATAGCTCTGGAATCATATTGTAACTTGTTAATTGTTGCTGAATAATATAATTGAGCTATGTTTTGGAGTGTGGGGTTTTTCTCTCGAAAGGGTTTTCCCCACACAAAATTATGTGTTATGATTTCATTGTTTATCTGTTTATAATATGTATGTGCATCTAAATCTATAATAGTTAAAGGTGTCTAAGAATTTTTTTGCATCTCTCTCTTGCTTAGATTAGTGTAGGAAGCTTCTTCCATGTACTCAACTTCCTTTTAGTTGGTATCAGAGCCTGGCTAGCTTTGATTCTATTGTTGGGTTTGAAGAGCTGATCTTTGTTTTAGTGGGAGTTTTTCATAAGAATATTTTGTGACCTTGTTGCAAGAAAAATATGGCAAACACATCTAGTAGAACCAAATGAAGAATTTTAATGGTGAAAACTTTGACTGTTGGAACTACTACAAATCTAATCATTTTAGAAAAGAGTGCAAGGAAGAGAAGAAGAAAGTAAAAATGAGTTTCTCATATTCTGACTAATAAATCCTCTCAAGGTGATGCAGATGTATTTGTTGTAGCTTCGGAAACACATGCATCAGAAGATGTGTGGTTGATAGACTTCGGTGCAGGTAAAAGCACAAACTTGTGTCACACTTTATAAAGGAATCGACCAACAACAAAAACAAATTTTGAACTTCGACCACATAAAAGTGGTCTTTATGTTTTGAATTTCAAAATGGTGTAAACTAATGAAATGTAGAACTTTTGATGAATATTATTCCTGTAATTTTTTAAAAAAAATTTAAAAATGTTTTCATTATGTTTTTTCAATTTAAGGACAAATTTTGGAATGCTGAAAATTTCAGAAAAGAGTGACTTCACGGGCCGTCAAGAAACAAATTGAAAAAAAAAATCATTTTTCTCTATTTTTTTTTTCTCAAAATAGGTAACTTCAATATATACTACATGGAAAAAAAATTCAAATTTTGATGTATATTTTTCTCGTAATAACGTTTTAAAGTCAAACATGTTAGAATTTGACAGTTTTCACGGGCCATCAACTATTTTCAATTTTTTTTTATCATTTTCAAAAAAAAAATTACACCGTTTTGAATAAGACTCTCTCCTCTACTACACCTTATAAGTTTAAAAAAAAATTAATATGTTTTACTATTTTTTTTTAATTTCTAATCAGCCTCTTTTTTAATTTTAACAACCTACTTGCATTATTTTAAAAATAACATATATTAAAACTAATCAAAATATTAAGAAAATTATATATTTGGATTCACCACTCTGAGCTCTACATAAGGGCATTTTTCTTTTTTGCATATAAATAATTCTTACAAGAGAAACACTCTGCCAAAGTTGAATGTTTCAGAAATTTCTAAAAAAAGGTGAGTTGGCTGCCATGTAGGATGCCACCAAGATATGCTCGGCCAAAACATGCTCGACCAAAAGTTATTCGGCCGAAAATAGTCGATATAAAATATATATTTTTTGTTTAGATTTTTCAACTCAAGTAAATTCAGTAAAATACATATTTTGACCAAGGAAGACTGATTTCAACAAAATAAGGTTTATTTCAATAATTAAGAAGACTTATTTCAATATTTTAGAAGGTTTATTTCGACAAAAGAAGGTTTATTTCGACAATTTAGAAGACTTATTTCGACATAAGAAAGCGTATTTAAACAATAGGAGAGCTATATTTGAAGGTACATTGATCTTGAACTTATTTAATTGATTATGTCTTTATTTTCATGAATGCATTTGAAATTTGTTTTCACTATTTAAATTCTTAGATTTCATTATTATTGATCACAAATTCTATGTTATTCCATTTTTTTTTCAAGTGATATATATATACCAAATATGAGCTCATGATATACCAAATTTTCTCATGTGATATGTTTGTAATTTATTTGAATGTTTTTTTTACTTTGGCTTTAAAACAAATGAACAATTTAAAATTTGGTGTTAGATATTTATGCAATATTAACTGTACATGTTTCATTGAAAGCTCATGTGTGTACAAATTTGTATGTAGGTGAATTCAAATTTGAGTGCAATTTGTGATGGCGTGTAAAAGGAATAGATCAAGGAAGTATGATCGAACATGAATAAGACAGAGGAAGAGAAGAGCAGTTGAAGGAACATCTACTAAAGAACAACCTATGGAAAATATTGATGACCAAGGTGATGAATAGGTACAAGAACAAATCAAACCTAATAATAGAAATTTTTTGGACTATGGTATGGAAAATCTGATGGAGATGGATGAGGATTCTCTTTTCAATAATATTTCATCTGAAGATATGTTATCTGAAAGCACATTAAAATTACACTAAAATAGAATATGGGATGATTTTTTTGAAGAAAAATATCTAATTGGAAGAGCACAGTTAGTTGCAAAGTTATTTAGACAAAAAGAAATGACCCCTGTTTTGGAGTTGTTAGGGGTTGATAATAGGAAAAAATCATCAGACTTAAAACACACAATTGTTAAAAACTTGCAAGAAGCATTAGAATGTATTGAAGAAAAGAGTCGATCTAGTGATCTATGTTTGCACATAGAGTGTTGATGACTGTAATTTCTAGTAAGAAATTATCACATAAAAGACAAGTTCAAGCAATTTTTGAATTACTAAATATTTCTAGGAGAACTATTCAAAGGTATATTGAAAAGAGAAATGAAATAGATGAAAAAATTGAGAGAAATTGGGTAAATATTTGTAGGGTTCCCCGAAAAGATAGAATTTTAGAAGATGTAAAGAACCAGGTGGTTGAATATTGGACTACTCACTCTCGTGTTTCTTCCAATAGAAGGGATACTATACAAATAATAGGTGAAGATGATACAAAAATTTCTCATCCAAAACATTTTATAGTTACAACATAAAGTGATTTTTTTTAAGAATTCAAGCAAGATTTTTCAAATGTGAAGATTTATCAAAGGATGTTTGAGACACTACGACCATCATTTGTACGTATAAATAAAGTACGTGAAACTTTTTGTTATCGAAATCATGTTGAATTTGATCTACACCTGCAATCATATAGAAAATCTATGACAAAAATTGATCAAAATTTAGCCATCCCTGGAAGAATAACATAATTTGTGAAGTCTCTTGTATGCGAAAAATCAAAAGATTTAGATGAATTCAATGTTTAGTGTATAAAAAATGTATGTAATGATTGGGGAGATTTGAAGAATCTTTTACATGTTGAAAATAATGAAACGCAAGTTGTTTGGAAGAGATTTCAATATGAGACATACTTAACGAAGTCAGGAGTTGAGGCCAAAAAAGTTGTTGTCAAAGAGAGTGGATTGCCTTACAATGAATGCATGAGTAAATTTCGCAATATCATATATCCAAATATCCAACATTGTATTGGGGCAAGATGGCAAGCTAAGCAATTTCATAATTAAAAGAATTGCTTTTCACCAGGTTGTATTCTCTCTATTGTAGATTTCTCTAAGAGCTGTACATTTAGTCCTCAAATTGAGATTCAAAGTCAATATTATCATTCAGAGCAAGTTGCAATCTTTGTGCAAGTTTTCTATAGGCATGTCGAGTTAGAGGTCGATGGAATACAAAGTAGCAAAGCTGATCGAATTATCATCAAAGAGGTTCACTTTTATATCAGTGATGATACAAATCATGATAGAAGCTATGTAGCTCATTGTTTAAAAATGTTTTTTGAAGACCTGAGACGATGTGGCATAAATCAAGAACAACACTGGATATGGTCTGATGGATGTGCTGGTAAGTACATTATTTTTTAAAATTTTATTTATTTACATTTACTTTTAATTTTGAGACTTAAATTGTATAATTGCTTATATATATAATTAATTTTTTGAAGCTAATTTGGTTTTAGTGTTATTATTTGGAACTTCACAGGACAATTTAATTCTTCAAAAGCTTTTGTTTGATTAACCATCAACATGCTAGACACAACACCAATTTTTTGTGGAATTTTTATGAGAGTGGACATGGAAAAGGAGAGCACGATGGAGCAGCAGCATGTGTGAAGCGTGCACTTCGTCAACATGAACTTGCTAGTAACTTTCACCATATATATATATGGAATCTAGATATATTTTTTAAAAGATTAGATATATATTTAAATTAAATTAAATTCTTTTAAGTTCCTTGAAAGTAATAGGTGACAAATTGTGCCAACATGTGTACTTGTAGGTAATGCCATACAAAATGCAAATGAAATTGTTGAATGGTGCAAAAGTCATTTTTCGGCTCGCGACTCAACATACAACACACGATATTTTTCGGAAGTTATAGGTACATCTAGTCAAAATTTGTTAAAAATTTGAATTTCAAAGTTCAAGTGCATGATTTTTAATTGAATTTTCAAATTTGGATTTACAGATATTGATCGATCAAATCCTTATAATTGTCAAGCAATTCATGGTGTTAGAAGTCTACATCAAATCATGACAATGGGAAGTAGTAGGCCTTATGCAATTAATGTGAGAGAAAAATCATGTTTTTGTGTTGATTGCATTGAGAACAATGCAAATACTGTTCAATGTGAGAATATTAGAGATGGGTATGTTTCACGATGGGAAATGAAAAAATTAATATCAATACCTCCTTTTGCTGAAGATGACAATGTCAATGTCTACGATCCTCTATATTCAGTTGACTGCGAACATGTATCTGATTTAGTTGTTACAGGTATAGAAATTGATTAATTTAGTTAAAATTGATTTAAATATATTCTATGTTCAAGTAAGTTTCAAGCATGTTTAATTTAGTTAAAATTGATTAAAAATATATTTACAACTTTTGTATTTACTTTACTTTTGGTGTGTGTACGGGAGATATTTTCATTGTTGTTGCAGATCTTGACAATGCGGAAGGTGTAGATTACTATCTACTAAGATGTAGGCAACCAAAAAGAAAATTGGTGGAATTGATGACAGATGGTGATGGACAAGAGTATCCCATTGGATCAATCATTCTTGAAGGCACATATTAGGGTAAGTGCACCAATCTATGACACAATTTAGGTGCCAAATTGAAAAAACGTCCAAAAAAAGCCTGACATAAGCCATTTGGCGCACGCCAAATGGGAAAGTTGACATAAAAGCAAAAAAACGGGTTTCAAACCCTCATTTGTCTTCAACCCATGGCTTGAGAAAGAGGATTTTAGGTCTGCAACTCACGCTCACCAAATCTTATCCATTGTTTGCATTCTTAGCTTTCCATTTTCCACGAGGATTCCGCCAACACATTGGAGAGGTCGAAGATTGCAAAGAGGTGTGTATTTTTATTCTATTTATTTCGAATTTGATTTAGAGTGCAAATTTAAATAGGTTTTTATAATAAAACTTTTTTCTAATTCTCAGGGAATGAATCTCCACCTTGAAACATTGAGAATTCACAATCACCCCATCACGAAGAGCCTGCTATACAAGAACAACCTGAAACCTATCCATCAATTCATAGGAATCCTCAAGGAACACAAGAAAATATTCAAAATCAAATTGAAAACAATAAAAGAGACATTCAACAATTAATTGGAAGATTAACCGAGCATGTTGAAACCCACCCTTATAGGAGAGGGATTGCTGAATCATTGAAGTCAATTGTAACTCATGTAGGAGAAATAAGCGAGCAAATGATTTTTTGGTCAAATAAGAGGCATGAGATGACACAATTTTATGCTAGTGGTTTGTCATATGCAGATGTCAAAAAACAAAAAATTAGCAAAGTCAACTTGTGAACCCTATTTATAGACCCGAGAACCAATGAAACTTTGTATCATGCATGCAAGAGGTTCCCCATCCATTGGTGCCACCATGAGTTAATTAAAAACAAATTTTGGGAGCGGTGGTGGATGGTATTTGATCAACCTCCATGCAATAACCATGAGGTGCCGCAATAATTTTTTAGGAAACTCTATTGCGAGTTTGTCCTCAATAAAATACCAAACTATTTTGACATCTTAGACTTTTAGGGTAGAGGTGGGGGCTCCACACATGATAGACCTAATGCACGACATAATCCACAGTTGGCACTGAGAGCCTTGGACAAACCCATGGTGGAGCATGTCGTTGTTCCTTCCATTGTTAAGGATAGTGTAGAGGCGGACATGCTGAAGTCGATTGACTCACTCACCCAGACCATTTTACAGTGTGTGAGTCCTCTAGTAGAGCCTAGTGTGGAGGAGATGTGTAGGCCCTGAGCTCCACCCCACCATTGTGGCGCTTGTGGTGTTGTTTGCACATATGATTACTAGAGTGCTTGTGATGCAGCTACATAGCCTACATCAGTTGCAGAGGCGATGGATTTCACATATGATATTCTGAATGGTACATTCGACATTGACACTTAGGTAAAATTTAGCAAGTTATTTTAATGTTGTTTATTAAATTATGTTTTGAAATTTAAGAATAACTAAATTAGTAGAATTTTGATATGATGAAATTTTAAGTTCGCACTGTTCATGAGGCATGCTCTATTCCTACAGACCCTTATACATTCTCGACAATGAGTCCATAGGTATGCAACTAGTATTAAAGATATTATTATTGCATTTGAACAGTTGAATGTTACATTTGAATGTTTTTCTCATAACATGCTTTGTATTTCAAACAGTTTCCTAGTGCACCTTCTTCCTCCACACCTCACAATTCATATCCTCAAACAATGTACACTTAGGTATCCTTTATTCATTAATATTGTTGTAAAACTATGTTAGCTAGTTTTTCATAATTTTGCGTATTACAAATCTAAAAAATTGATGAGAACCACAAACATTGGATTTGTATTCCTTGATCGTCTCACATTATGTTCTCCTAATTCAATTTTTATTCCTTTATTCCTTCCTAATCCCATACCATTAACATTTAATAATTCACCCTATTTTCCATGATCCCCTCCTAGACCATCTCACTAATATCTTCTAGTCCATGCTATGTGTCATTATGTCCTTCTATTCCCATCTTATTGTACCCATTATTATTTCACCCTAGATATTTTCCATGATACCCTATGTTCCACCCTATGTTATACCATATTTATCCATGTTTCATCCTAGATAACTCTTCTCTATTATTGCTACACACAAGTCAAGTTCACACTTCGTGGACTATAGTCAAACCCTAGACACCTCCTAATTCACCCTATGTTGCATTATTCCCTAATAATCGCATCCAATTAACCTCTAATTTTCCATCCTATATTTTGTTATCCCATCCTAGCCCATCCCATCAATCTATACTAGCCCATCCTATGTTCCATTAATCCCTTTGGTGTAGGGGCACCACTCTTTTCTATGTTTCTTCATTAAGTGTTTGATAGGAAAGGTGTGTTAGGATGTTTGAGTTGAGTTGTTGATTCTTAATAAGGTCCAATGTGACCATTCTATTGTAATTGATCAACTTTGAGGGGCTTTTGTATTCATCTTGTATGGTTTGCAAATCATGTGGAAGGAATTGTCAAAGTTGACAAGGGGTGTCAAGGTAGATAAGATGATGTTTTCTTGAGTAAGTCATGTTTTCTTAGTTGAATAAGGCCTCATTAGACTATTTGTAATAGTTTAGGTGTTTAAGAGGGTCTAGGAAACAATAAAGAGTCAAAACTTGAAAGTGCCAAATTTGTGAGTTGCATAAATGCAACAAATTTGTAATGCAATGGTCATGAGAGGTTTAAAAGGTAGTTGTAATGAAGTTGGGAATTGGTTTGATGAGAAGAATCCTTTAAAAAGGTATTCCAACTCATTTTGTAATGTTGGCTTGAATTTTGAAGCATTGGCAATAAGAATATCTCTATTTTTAATCAAATTTTTGAGTTTTCTTGTCATTTGCAGGCTTGCACAAGCCCGTACAATTTGATTGTGCCATGTAAATCATTTTAATTTGTGGTGGTAGGTGTTAAAAATATTTTGGAACAGGTTTGAGGGAGATCCATTGTGATTTGTGGTAAATATCCTTGTTTTCCTGTGACAGGCCGAGGACACCCTGTTTGAGGGTTTTGTAACCAAAATCATGATTTAAGGGCCCTTACACTGACTATACCTATTGTAACTAGTGTAATTGTCCCTAGGGAGTTTGAGTAGGTTGTAGGTTGCATGATTAGATTTGTGGAGAAGGAGCTAAGGAGATAAACCTATTGTCTTGATGAGTTTTGTGAAGAAAAACACATGAAGATGGAGCCTTGGGTCTAGGGTTTGTGGAAATCAATGAGAGTGTGGAGTTTTTTACAACTTTTGAGCATATTGGGGTCAAAATATACATGTCTGAGTCAGTGGCATAGCTTGGGAGGTTGTGCAAGTGGGACTTTGAATAAACCCTCTTGACTTGGCATGAAATTGAGGGTTTTGGAATTTGCTATGTTGGAGGTGTCAACCCTAGGTTTTGATTGTGGTTTTAGAGGTTTGAGGGAATAAGAAATTATTCCCCAAGTTTTCAAGGGTTTGTGTTAAGTTTAAAGGTATGTTTCTTTGTAAATTTGGCCTAATTCATGGCCTACGACAACATTGAGGGTCTAATTTCAAGGAATTGGTCCAAAATACTTGTATTTGGTTAAGATATATGTTGTATAACTATGAAATGGGTATTTGAATCCACATTATAATTGTCAAGTGTTTTGGAAAGCATGGGAGTTAAAGGCCAAAAACTGAGTTTGCACTACTGGCTAGGTTACATGGGTGAAAGTGAGAAATTACACTCCCGATTGTTGTCAAGCTTTGAGGATTGTTTGGATTACTCTAATAGGACATTTTAATCTTGTTAGATTCCTCTTGAAGGAAAGTTCTCACTTTGAATGAGTTTGAGCCCCATCTTTGCATCACCCTTCTATTCCCATCCCATTACCCTCTCCTATTTCACCTTATGTTCCATTATCCCCTCTTGGTCTTTATATCAACATGATACTTGAGATATTGTTTCATTTGCAGTTGTTGACAAGAGATAACCCTGGTGATGGTGGCATGATGGACCATGGAGTTGCTGCAACAATAGCCAGTTCAGATCCATTGAGAGAGGTATGGAATAGATTAGTCGATTTGACATTATATTTGCTCTTTTATGATCTATTATAGAAAATTTTCACGATACTTTTATGTAGTTTAATTTCTATCTTGATGGTTGCTATAGGTGGTTGTCACTCCAGATCATGGACATGGTGATGTTGTAAATGTGCATGATGACTATATGTATGCGGTAAGTGATTATATATTTTGTTATATGTCATTCCACAATTCAATTTCTATGTATTAACATCTTTACTTTTTATTATATCAGTTGAAGGTCCAGAGTGAAGAGAGGAGGACTAGTGAGCGTTTTCGAAAGATAAGAGAAGCAACAGTCACTCCATCCAGCTGAATTTTGAAGGCAACACGAGATCTATTTCCTTCCCCTACAGGGAAATGACTATGTATTAGGGTTGTTTGTTGTATGCCTATGTGGTATTTTGGAAAATATGTTTTGTACTATCGATATATACGTGACATTTTATGTCCATATGGCTCCTTTGTACTAAGCCTGTATGGTTTTTTTGGATATATTGTATATACTTTTATCAATATATATCATTGTATAGCCTTTCGGCTTTTTGATTAAAGAAAATCTTATTTTTCTACTACCATTCTTGAATGATGTTATCATGTGTATCATGTAAATTATATTCTTGAATGTTGTAGGCATGGATTTTGTTTACATATAATTCTTAATTAATTATTGTTGAATGCTCAATAAACCCCATCTAAAGTGTATTAATAAGCTCCATTCATGGTGGTTTGTATCCTTTGGAATGCTTCAATTACTTGTGCCTCACTTATTCACATGTATGCTTCATTTATTCACATGTATACTTCACCTATATTCTGTGTATTCATGTGTATATTCATGCTTCCAATGCATAGCAGCAAAAGTATTTTGGGAAAAAAATGACAAACCAAAAGTATAAGAGTTTTTGAAAAAATCGGGAAAAATTGTAGAACAAGAGATAAGAAAATAAATTTAAAAAAATTGAAAGGTATTTCCATAGCATATAGAGATATAGAGAGAAAATAAAATAAATATTTTAACTAATGAATTGTATAAAATGGATTTTTGTAGTTTATATTCATATCATTGATTAAATTGCATTGCACATCTTTCAAAGTCAAAGCATTACTGCACTTTGCATAACTAATAACTAGATGCTGATAGATGAAAAAAAATCAATTACAATATAGTTTGTACAAAGTCAACCGAAGTAGTTATGCAATTTCTTCACATTGCATAACTAATAAATAGAAGCAACCGCCAATTGCATTTTCTTATCATGGCATTCTATGAGACCAAATTTCTTTGAGGTATTTTTCAAATAGTTCACTTCCTTGTCTATGTCACCACATTTTTCATACATGTCTACCAAAGCATCTTGTCAAGCAGTTCATTGCCTTGTTGCTATGGCTAAAAGCCTAAAACAAGTGATTTCAAACAAGCTATGGATGCTTCAAAAAAATATATCAAAATCATACTAGTAAGCAATATCATAGACAAGGTAGTGAACCATTTGAAAAAATGCATCAAATAAATGTGGTGATGGAATGCCATGACAAGCCATAGACAAGGAAGTGAACTAGTTCAAAAGATGTCTCAAATAAATGTGGTCTAATGGTGACGGAATGCCATGACAATCAAATTGCTTTTGATTGTCATGGCATTCCATCACCATGAGACCTCATTTTTTTGAGGCATTTTTCCAAAGAGTTCACTGCCTTTTCTATGCTACCATGTTTTTCATACATGTCTATCAAAGAATTATATCAAAAAATTAATTGCCTTGCTACTATGGATAAAACCCTAAAACATTGATGTAGTAGGGGAGGTCCTACAATCTCACTAAACACAATTCCAATCATTAATCACAATCCTCAAGTCCCAAATCCTCACAACTATGGATTGTCATGACATTCCATCACCATTAGACCACGTTTCTTTGAGTAATTTTTTCAAACAATTCATTGCCTTGTCTATGCTAACAGATTTTTCGTACATGTTTACCAAAGCATTTTATCAAATAGTTCGCTGCCTTGCTGCTATGGCTAAAAGCCTAAAACAGGTGGGTTTATTGAAAATTCTATTCCCACAACTCATAATACCTTTCCAATGCATCAAACATGCTTAAAATAACCTACACATGCTTAAAATTCCCTCACAAACTGCTACCCCAAAGGATTTCAACCATTTTCACTCTTAAACCACTAAATTTCACCAAAACTCATCAAATTGCCAACTAGGGCATCACACCAAACCACTCAACTTGCCTCCCTTGCTCCAGAAACCATGCACATGTGTTCCCTACCCCTAATTATGCCATTCCATTGAGTTACAGTAGGATACAATGGGTGGAATGGCTAAAAAGTCATTTTTACACACTCAACTACTTGCATTTGACAACTTTTTCCCCAAGCGAGAAATCACCACCACAAGAAAAGGCCTCCGAGTAGAAAAAACCGAGAGAGGTTATTGTAGAGGGGACCAATATGATCTCATAGGCTCATATGAGAAGTTATTAAGCATCACAGTGTCTGAATACGAGCATGCTGAACTTCACAGCCATTTTGCACTTTGGACTCTTAAGGGATTCTACTGGTTGAACATAGCTCGAAGCGATTCTTGTTGTTTCAATGGGAAAGAGGACCATGCCTAGCATAAATGTACCCACCTAAATGTGTCGAGACAATCTGTTTGGTCACACGAGTTGTAGAACAAAAGTTTCACTACTTTGCAACTTTCAACTACTTGCATTTGACAACTTTTTTCCAAAAGAGAAATCGCCACCACAGGAAAAGGCCTCCAAGATAGAAAAAATAAGAGGTTATTATAGAGGGGACCAACATGATCCCACAGGCTTAGACGAGAATTTTCTAAGCATCACGGTGTCCGAATGCGAGCATGTTGAAGTTCACAACCATTTTGCACTTTGGACCCTTAAGGGATCGAATCGGTTGAACGTAGCTCAAAGCGATTCTGCATGTTTGGGTGTGAATGAGTACCATGCCTAGAAAAAATGTACCCACCCAGACATGTCGGAACAATCTGTTTGGTCACACGAGTTGCAGAATGAAAGTTGCACCACTTTGCAACTTTCAACTACTTGCATTTGACAAATTTTTCTCCAAGCGAGAATTCACCACCACGGGAAAATGCCTCCGAGATAGAAAAAATCGAGAGAATTTATTGTAGAGGGTCCCAATGTGATCTCATAGGATCATAAGATAAGTTTCTAAGTGGCACAGTATCCAAGTAATAGCATGCTAAATTTTGTAGCCATTTTGCACTTTGGACCCTTAAGGGATCGATCCAGTTGAACGTAGCTCGGAGCGATTCCGCATGTTTGGGTGCGAAAGAGGACCATGCTTAGCATAAAAATACCTATTCAAATGCATTGGAACAGCTTGTTTGGTCACACGAGCTACTAAACAAAAGTTGCACCACTTTGCAACTTTCAAGTACTTGCATTTGACAACTTTTTCCCCAAGTGAAAATTCACCACTACAAGAAAATGTCTCCGAGATAGAAAAAACCAAGAGAGGTTATTGTAGAGGGGCCTAAGGAAATCTCATAGGATCAAACGATAAGTTTCTAAGCATCACGGTATTCGAGTGATAGCATGCTGAAGTTTGCATCCATTTTGCACTTTGGACCCTTAAGAGATTGATCTGATTGAATATTAGCTCAGAGCGATTCCGCGTGTTTGGGTGCAAAAGAGAACCATGCCTAGCATAAAAATACTCACCCAGACACATTGGAACAGTCTGTTTGGTCACACGACCTGCAAAATGAAAGTTGCACCACTTTGCAACTTTCAACTACGTGCATTTGACAAAAATTTTCCCAAGTGAAAATTTTCCACCATAGAAAAATGCCTCTAAGATAGAAAAAAATGAGAGAGGTTATTGTAGAGGGGCCCAACGGAATCTTGTAGGATCAGATGAAAAGTTTCTAAGTGTCACGGTATCCGAGTAATAGCATGCTGAAGTTTGCAGCCATTTTGCACTTTGGACCCTTAAGGGATCAATCCGGTTGAACGTAACTCTGAGCGATTCCGTGTGTTTGGGTGCGAAAGAGGACCATGAATAGTGTAAAATTACCTATATGGATGTATTGAAACAGTCTTTTTGGTCACACGAGCTACAGAACGAAGTTGCACCACTTCGCAACTTTCAACTACTTGCATTTGACAACTTTTTCCCCAAGTGAAAATTCACCACCATAGGAAAATGCCTCCGAGATAGAAAAAACCAAGAGAGGTTATTGTAGAAGGGCCTAACACAATATTGTAGGATCAGATGAGAAGTTTCTAAGTGTCACAGTATCTGAGTAATAGCGTGTTGAATTTTACAGCAATTTTGCACTTTGAACCCTTAAGGGATCGATCCAGTTGAACGTAGCTCAGAGTGATTCCCCATGTTTGGGTGCAAAAAAGGACCATCCCTAGTGTTAAAGTACCCACCCAGATGTGTTGGAACTGTTTGTTTGGTCACACGAGCTACAGAACGAAAGTTGCACCACTTTGCAAATTTCAACTACTTGCATTTGACAACTTTTTCCCCAAGTGAAAATTTGCCACCACAAAAAAATCCCTCCAAGATAGCAAAAACTGAGAGAGGTTATTTTAGAGGGGCCAAGCATAATCTCATAGGATTAGACGAGAAGTTTCTAAGCATCACGGTATCCAAGTAATAGCATGTTGAAGTTTACAACCATTTTTCATTTTGGACCCTTAAAAGATCAATCCGATTGAACATAGCTTGGAGCGATTCCACGTGTTTGGGTGCAAAAGAGGACCATGCCTAGCATAAATGTACCCACCCGAACATTTTGGAACAGTCCATTTGGTCACTCGAGCTGCAAAATGAAAGTTGCACCACTTTGCAACTTTAAAGTACTTGCATTTGACAACTTTTTCCCCAAGTGAAAATTTGCCACCACAGGAAAATGCCTTTGAGATAGAAAAAATTGAGAGAGGTTATTATAGAGGGGTCCAACACGATCTCATAGGATCAAACAAGAATTTTTTAAGCATCGCGGTATCCGAGTAATAACATGCTGAAGTTTGCAACCATTTTGCAATTTAGACCCTTAAGGGATCGATCTAGTTGAACGTAGCTCAGAGCGATTCTGTGTGTTTGGGTGTGAAAGAGGACCATGCGTAGCATAAAAATACCCACCCGAATGTGTTGGAATAGTCTGTTTGGTCACACGAGCTGCATAATGAAAGTTGCATCACTTTGCAACTTTCAACTACTTGCATTTGATAACTTTTTCCCCAAGTGAAAATTTGCCACCACAAAAAAATGCCTTCAAGATAACATAAACCGAGAGAGGTTATTGGAGAGGGTCACAACATGATCTCGTAGGATCAAACAAGAATTTTATATGGATCACGGTATTTGGGTAATAGCATGCTGAAGTTTGCAGCCATTTTGCACTTTGGACCCTTAAGGGATCGATTCGGTTGAATGTAGCTCAGAGCGATTCCATGTGTTTGAGTGTGAAAGAGGACCATGCCTAGCATAAACATACCCACTCAGATGTGTTGGAACAGTTTGTTTGGTCACACGAGTTGTAGAACGAAAGTTGCACCACTTTGCAACTTTCAACTACTTGCATTTGACAACTTTTTCCTCAAGTGAAAATTTTTCACCACAGAAAAATGCCTCCGAGTTAGAAAAAAAAGAGATATGTTATTATATAGGGGACCAATATGAGCTCATAGGATCAGACAAGAAATTTCTAAGTATCATGGTATCCGAGTAATAAAATGTTGAAGTTTGCAGCCATTTTGCACTTTGGACTCTTAAGGGATCGATTCGGTTGAACGTAGCTCAGAGCGATTTTGCATGTTTGGGTGTGAAAGAGTACCATTCCTAGCGTAAACATACCTATTCAGATGCGTTGGAATAGTTTGTTTGGTCACAAGAGCTGCAGAATGATAGTTTCACCACTTTGCAACTTTCAACTACTTGCATTTGACACTTTTTCCATCAAGTGAAAACTGGACACCACAGGAAAATGCCTTCGAGATAGAAAAAACCAAGAGAGGTTATTGTAGAGGGGCCCAACATTATCTCATAGGTTCAAAAAAAGATTACTTAAGCACTACGGTTTATGAGTAATATCTTGTCAAAGATTGCTTCCCTTTTGCACTTTGGACCCTTAAGGGATCAAGCCGATTGAACGTAGCTCAGAGCGATTGTGCTCTATTTTCGATGGAATTAGGTGGGCAGCAGAATTAACTCTATTTTATTTTTGGTTTGGTTATATTTCAAGTGATTTTGTGCATTTTAGAAGCCAATTACTAAGGGTTGGTCTGTATACCCTGTTTTAAGGGTTTTGAGTGCATTAAAATGTCATATTAAGCCTTCCACCCATTGTATGCTTTTGTAACTCAATGGAAAGGCTAAGTTAGGGTTATAAAACATGTGTGCAAATTTTTGTGTGCAGGGGAGGTGAATAGAGGGTTTTTAGGTGATGCCCTAGATATCAAATGGTGCATTTTTGAGTGGAAAATGGTGGTTTAGTGCTAGGGTTTGAAGAAATCTTTCAAGGTAGCAATATCTCTTGAAATTTTTAGCTTGTGCGGACCTTTTTGAAGGTTTTTTAGGCTTTGGTTGTATGTGGGAAGGTTTGGAGTATGGTTTTTCAATAAACCCTTGCCTAATTTGTGAATGAAGAGGGTTTTTGGGTTTGTTATGTTAGAGGGCTTATCACGCCCTAAAAGTGGAGGAATTGGTGGTTTGGAAGACTGGTGAATGCTGCCCAATGGTGGTTTGACAAACTGGTTAATGCTACCCAATGTAAAAAAGTGCAATTTTGTACTCCAACATCCATAATGAGGTATGTTAGAAGTGACCTAGGTTGCATGAATTTCTATGAGGTATACACTGCCCCTACCTTGTCAACCCTATGGAATTGGCAAGACAGTGAGCTCACTAGCTTGCCAATTCGATGGGATTGACAAGGTAGGGGCAATAAAATATGCCTTTGTACAATTATATTAGACATTATTTCATTCTTACTCAAAAATGCACATGCTTTTCCTTGAAGACAACTTTAAATGTAAACCATAAAGCATTACAACTAATTTTAAATCTAATATACACATTTAATTGAGGCATATATTAAGGAATATACACATTTGCATGTATTAATTTCTCATAATTTTTGTATATCAAAAAATACACTAAGTCAATGACAAATATTACAATAGTGATGGAAGAACATCTTGAAAATCTTCCCATTGGACAATACTTGTAGCAATACATGCAGGGAAATAATCCTCCCATTTGCAACACAGATCATGAAATATATTGTACAAGAAGAAACAAAATGAGTTGATGCCCAGTTTTGTTTCTCCAATCCACCTCGGCTGGCCCAGTTATTTGCATTCCAAAATGCTTCAAAAACATGTACATCCCCTACTCCCTACGAAACACATGGGTAGTAGCCTCTCTGTGGTTGTGTACTCTTGTAGGAATTTGGTCCACAAAAAACCTACAAAAGCCTATCAATCTTAGATGTGGACTCACATAAAAACCATTAAAAGAGAAATAACTAAATAATGTCAGTCATACACTTCACGAGACCTACTATCACCTTCATGCATGCTAGATAAGGAGGTCGATTGAAGGTCAAATAATGTAAAATGATGTAGAAACTTTAAAATGTTTTCTTCTACGTTGTCTATCATGTAGATTGGTGGTAAAAAGGTGATGGATCAAGCATAGATTGGTACAACATGAAGTCAACTGCATAAAAAAATGTGTTTTTGAATTGGATAAAGTGTTGAACCAAACAAATACAGAAGCATGTGGGCCTGAATCACAGGGTCAACCCCTATTTTACCATTTCAAGGTAAAAACACATTTGGTGTTCTCCAAATTTGGTGAGTGTCAAATTTTTTGTTTTGAAAGGGAGAGATTTCGTAGAGAGAAAGGGAGTGACACTCGAGATAGAGAAAGAGAGAGGTGATAGGAGTTAGAGAGATTAGTCTAGGTAGTGTGGTAGCGACTGAGACCTAAGAGTGATATAGACTTGAGAGGGATATAGAGTTATCTAGTTATAGTGGGGGAAAATACCTGACAGCGGGAGAGGGGTTGGGATGGATGAGACTTTAGAGATACAAAAATACCAAAGGGAGAGAGAGAGAGAGAGGGAGTGTGGGAGAGGGGGTTGGAATGAAATATATTTGTCTAGGTAGGGTGGGAGGTAAGTGAGGCCTAATAGATAGGGACTGTGAGAGAGGACATTGGAGTGACACTGATTAGTCTAGGTAGCATGGGAGGGAGGGAGACCCAAGAGATAGAGACTTGAGAGGGAGAGATTTATTCAGTTATGGTGGGGGGAAGACCTAAGAGAGGGAGTGGGACCCTTAAACAGTAAACCCTATACCATTAACTCTTAAACCCTTAAATCCTAAACCCTAAACCCTTAACCCTCTACCCTCAACCCCCCTCTCTCTCTCAACCCTACAACATCTACCCTTAAATCATAAATCGTAATCCCTAAACCCTAAATCCTCTACCCTTAACCCTTAATCCCTAAACCCTAAACCCTCTACCCTCAACTTTCAACCCTCTACCCTCTACCCTCTACCCTCTACCCTCAACCCTCAACCCTCAACCAGGTTAAACCCTAAACCCTTAAACTATAAATCCTATACGAGCTAAACCCTAACCCCTTAAACTGTCTACCCTCAACCTTATGCCCTCAATTATCAACCCTCTAACCTAAACATTGGATCATCAACCCTCATCTATCTATGTCCCTCCCTCCTCTTATCTCCTTCTCAACCCCTCTACCCTCTAACCTCAACACCCCCATCTCTCTCAACCCTACACCATTTACCCTTAAACTGTAAATCATAATCCCTAAACCCTAAACCCTCTACCCTTAACCCTTAATCAGTAAACCTTAAACCCTAAACCCTCTACCCTCTACCCTCAACCCTTAAACCCTAAACCCTCAACCCTCTGCCCTCTGCCCTTAACCAAGTTAAACCCTAAACCCTTAAACCCTCTACCCTTGAAATATAAACTCTAAACCCCTAAACCCTCTACCCTTTACCCTTAACCCTCTACCCACTACCCTCAACCCCTCCCTCTCTCTCAACCCTACACTATCTACCCTTAAACAATAAATTTTAATCCCTAAACCCTAAACCCTCTATCCTTAACCCTTAATCTGTAAACCCTAAACCCTAAACACTAAAGCCTCTACCCTCTACCCTCTACCCTCAACCCTCAACCCTCAACCCTTAAACCCTAAAACCCCCAACCCTCAACCCTTAACCAGGTTAAACCCTAAACCCTTAAACTATCTACCCCCTACCCTTCAACCCAATACTGTTTACCCTCAACCCTCAACCCTTAAACCCTAATCCCAACTCATACCCTCTTAACTGACCTCAACCCTAAACCCCACTTCACTCTAGACCCTTCTTAATCCCTCAACTCTCAACCTCCTTAAAACCTAATCCCTCAACCCCTATACCTCTAATCCCTCAACCCTCTACCCTTCTACCCTAAACCCTAATCCTTCAACTCTATATGCTCTTAATCCCTCAACCCAGAATCCCCAACCATTAAACCAATCCTCAACCCCTATGCAATTCTCTTAATCACTCAACCTCAACCCTTCTAAACCCTAATCCCTTCAACCCCTATACCCTCTTAATCCCTCAACCCTCAACCCTTAAACCTAATCCCTCAACCCCTATACCCTCTTAATCCCTCAACCCTCAACCCTCAACCCTCAACCCTTAAACCCTAATCCCTCAACCCCTATATGCTCTTAATCCCTCAACCCTTAACCCTCAAACCTTAAACCCTAATCCCTCAACCCCTATACCCTCTTAATCCCTCAACTCTCAACCCTCAACCCTTAAACCGTAATCTCTCGATGCCTATACCCTCTTAATCTGTCAACCCCTCTACCCTCTACCCTTAAACCCTAATCCCTCAAACCTTAATCCTCAACCCTCAACTCTTAAACCC
>CM021102.1:43656687-43762299 GCA_007115665.2 Sequoiadendron giganteum | reverse complement strand
CCTTAAACCCTAATCCATCAACCCCTATACCCTCTTAATCCCTCAACCCCTCTACCCTCTTAATCCCTCAACCCCTCTACCCTCAACACCCCCCTCTCTCTCTCAACCCTACACCATCTACCCTTAAACCATAAATTGTAATCCCTAAACCCTAAACCCTCTACCTTTAACCCTTAATTTGTAAACCTTAAATCCTAAACTCTCTACCCTCTACCCTCTACCCTTAAAACCTAAACCCTCAACCCTCAACCGTCTACCCTTAACCAAGTTAAACCCTAAACCCTTAAACCCTCTACCCTTAAACTATAAACCCTAAATCCTCTACCCTCAACACCCCCCTCTTTCTCTCAACCCTACACCATCTACCCTTAAACTGTAAATCGTAATCCCTAAACCCTATACCCTCTACCCTTAACCCTTAATCCATAAACCCTCTACCCTCTACCCTCAACCCTTAAACCCTAAACCCTCAACCCTCAACCCTCTACCCTCTACCCTTAACCAGGTTAAACCCTAAACCCTTAAACTCTCTACCCTTAAACCGTAAATCATAATCCCTAAACCCTCTAACCTTAACCCTTAATCCCTAAACCCTAAACCCTCTACTTGAGAGAGAGAGAGGGAGAGGTGGTGGGAGGGACATACTTGAGAGAGAAGGAGAGGGAGAGGGAGAGAGATAGAGGGAGTGAGAGAGGGATGGAGTGGAAGAGAGATAGAAGGAGTGACTGTGAGAGGGAGAGGGGGTAGGAGGGGGAGAATTGACAAGAGAGAGAGGGAGAGGGGGTAGGACAAAGATACTTGAGAGAGAGAAAGAGGGAGAGGGGGTGGGAGGGATATACCTAAGAGAGATGGAGAGAGATAGAGAGAGTGAGAGAGGGAGGGATTGGGAGAGAGAGAGAGAGAGGGAGAGACATAGAGAGAGAGATGGGGGTAGGAGGGAGAGAATTGAGAGAGAGAGGGGGTGGGAGGGAGAAACCTAAGAGAGAGGGAGAGGGGGAGAGGGGGAGAGGGTGGGAGGGAGACACCTAAGAGAGGAGAGGGAGACAAAGTGGGAGAGAGGGGGTGGGAAGGAGAGACCTAAGAGAGTAGGAGGGAGAAGGAGTGGGAGATAGAGGGATGGGAGAGATATAAGGAGTGAGAGAGAGAGACTTGAGAGATGGAGAGGGGGTTGGAGGGAGAGGGAGTACTCGAGATAAAGGGATTGGAGAGAGATGGAGGGACTGAGAGATAGATGGAGAGAGATAGGGGTGGGGGGAGATACCTGAGAGAGAGGGAGAGAGAGAGATAGAGGGAGTGAGAGAGAGAGAGGATGTGGGAGAGAGATAGAGGGAGTGAGTGATAGAGACAAAAAGAGACCTAACCGAGGAAGAGGGGGTAGAAGGGAGAGACTTGAGAGAGAAAGAGAGATGGAGAGACTTGAGAGAGAGGGAGAGGGAGAGAGAGTGGGAGAGAGATATAGGGCATGAGAGAGAGAGGGACTTGAGAGAGAGAGGGAGAGGTGGTGGGAGGGAGATACTTGAGAGAGATGGAGAGGTAGAGAGAGAGAGAGATAAAGGGAGTGAGATAGGAAGGGAGTGGAAGAGAGATAGAGGGAGTGACTGTGAGAGGGAGAGGGGGTAGGAGGGGGAGACTTGACAAAGAGAGAGAGGGAGAGGGGGTAGGATGAAGATACTTGAGAGAGAGAGGGAGAGGGAGAGGGGATGGGAGGGAGAGACCTGAGAGAGAGGGAGAGAGACAAAGTGGGAGAGAGTGGGAGAGAGATCGAGGGAGTGGGAGGGAGAGACCTAAGAGAGAAGGAGAGAGACAAAGTGGGAGAGAGTGGGAGAGAGATAGAGGGAGTGAGAGAGAAAGAGTGGGAGAGAGAGGGGGAGTGTGTGTGTGAGAGAGAGAGGGGGGATGGAGATACCCAAGAGAGAGTGAGAGAGAGAGGGAGAGAGATAGAGTGAGTGAGAGAGAGGAAATGGGAGAGAGAGAGAGGGAGTGAGTGACAGACCTAAGAGAGGGAGAGGGGGTATGAGGGAGAGACTTGAGAGAGAGAGATAGAGAGAGAAAGATAACAAACTAAGAGAGGGAGATGGAGTGAGAGAGACAAAAATACCAAATAGGGAGAGAGAGAGAGAGAGAGAGAGAGTGAGAAAGGGAGTTGGAGTGAGATATATCTATTTAGGTACCTATGTCGGAGGGAAAGAGACCTGAGAGAGGGGATTGGACTGAGAGAGTAGTCTAGGTCGTGTGGGAGGGAGTGAGACCTGAGAGAGAGAGACTTGAGAGGGATAAAGAGATCCAATTAAGGTAACGAGTTAGAGAGCATATGAAAGGTAAAACCTCAACTATCCATCTACAATCATAAACTGTGCACTCTAAGCATTATCAAAGTTGTCGACCAAAGAGAGGGGAAATTTAGGTTTTGTGCAAAGCAGGTAATTTGGTGAGCACCAAATTTGGCGCTCACCAAATGACCTGCTTTGGACGTGTTAATTGATTGGATTTTCCAAATTTCCTCATATTTTTTTTCGTGCTCCCCATCTCATTTGCACATCTTTCAATGCAAATATATAAAAAAAATTTGATAGAGTTAACCTCTCTCTTAGCTATCTAAATATATAATTCTTTTTTCATTTTGATTTAGTTAAGGTTTTGATCCATGACTCCTTCTGTAAATGCCTCCGTTTTTTGTCAAAAACCAACATGTGCTAGTTTTAGGATAGATTTTTACTCGTTCATCGAAATATGAAACAAATTACATTTTTCAAAACTAGACTCCATTCTACACATGATGAAAAAAAAATCAATTTTCGATTAGTTTTCAAAAAAATTAGGGGGGATCATGCTCAAATTTCAGCTTTTCAAGATGTGTCCACTTTGAAAAATCATAAAATATTATATATTCATTAAAAAAATAATCTGAAAGAACAAGGATAAACTACATGGTGTTAGCTAATTTCTCACTATTGGGATTTTTGAAATTCTAAAAATAAATAAAAAATGGGGGAGCCCTTAGGCGCTATGCTATTTTTTTTTTATAAAAACAGGACCTATTTTGCGCCCCCCTTTTTGAGACCCTTAATATTCATTAATTTCAAAAAAAAATAGTAGCTTAGAAACTAGACTCGAAGTACTTCAACTTTTTTTTCTTGCTGCATCTTGAAATTTTGAGCGTAACTATCTTGATTTTCTCGTGCAAATCAGATTTTGCTGATTTCAAAAAGAAAAAAAAAAAAAGTGGCATCTTAAGGGCCAAAATTGTGTCACATATTGGTGCACTTACCCATTATCAACAAATAAATATAGATAAAATGGTATTATATTTGTTGATTATATGCCAAGAGAAAAGGTTCTACATTATAGTCACTTAGTTATAGCAACAAAAATAAATTTAGAAACTTTACCTAAAAGAGGTTGTGCCAAACAAAAGTGGAGGTTGCCTATTGAAGATCATGCAAAACTTTTAGAGATAATTAAAGATAGAGAGGATCCAAATTTCATGTACCAGGAGATTTAAGTTGTTTTTTGGATATATGTACATGCATGACTGGATATATATATATGTACTCTTGAAATTTTTATAGATCTCTAGATCTATATATTTATATTGATTGGACATGCATGTGACATGATTTAGAACGAATTTTTTCAAAGGCATGGTAATTTATTTTTGGAATTGTATAAATAAATTTGTTCCGTGTGGAATTCTTAATTTAGTTCAAGAATCTTTGATTTCATAATTTACATGTTTCAAACTCCACTTAAATATGTACATGTTAGATCATATATATGCTTGATACAAAACCTAGTGACTTTTAAAATGTTTTCAAACATTTTGCCTAAATTCCTTTAAATCATCTATTCCAATTGCATTAAGTTATGTTGGACATGGAATTATTTTAAGTTCACTTGAATCTTCGATTTCATTTGTTGAATCTTAGATCATGTACATATATGTATGCAATTTACTTGAAACCTAGTGACTAAATTAAAAAGCTCACATTTTGCCTAAATTCCTTTAAATCATCTATTCCTTGATTGTATAAATTTATGTTTGACATAGAATGGTTAATTTCACTTTCAAATCTTTGAACTCATTTGTTCAACTCCACTTATATGAGCTAGATTGAATATATATGTGTGCAATTTAAAAAACCTAGTTTATGTTCCAATTTTGCATAGATAAATTTATGTTCCATGGAATTCTTAAGTTCTTGAGAATATAGTGACCATTCAACTCCACAAGTATATTTAACTTGAGCATCCATTTTCATATCCTAATCATCACATCCTAGAAAATTATTATTTTCATCCTAAGCATCCCCCCTCATCCTAATCATCTTTAATCACCAAGTATCCTATACTAACCCATAACCATGTAATCATCCCTTCCTAATCATTCACTATCATTTTCTAATAATCACCATTCTAATCCTAATCATTCATAATCATCCTTAAATTATTTTCACCCTAATCATTCTAATTATCCACCTTATCTTAATCATACCCAAATAATTTAATCCATATAATGTCGGGCTAATCCATCCTATCTCATTCTAATTCATCCATAATCACTATCATTATCATCCATAATAAAACTATCACATAAAAAGTTCCTTTGGAAAGAGAACAAATAATGAAAATAAAAAGTTACAATTAATAAGGGGAAATTTAATATCCTCAAAACAATTTTCTCTAAATGTGACAGGTCGACAGGTTACAACCTTATAGCTAAAAAAAATGACAATATAACATCCAAGTAAGCAATCTTTTCTAAGTCAAAAAAACAATATGGCAGCTAAACAATAACAAAATATGACACTCAAGAAATCTTTTCTAAACATCTAGAAGAACACGATATTGCGCTTTGTCAAGAATAACATAACATCCTCCCACAAATATCTCTATATTAAAAAATTAATGAGAAACAATGGCCATCAAAACTAGATTAAGGAAAGTTACAAGTAAACTTAAAATTCATAAATTTTTTACCCCTCCAAAACAAATTTGAGATAGATGTTCATAAACTATTCAAAATCATAATCCTAAGTCATCCTTTGTGCTGCCTCCTTGGTCAAGACTTTTTCCCTGGCCTTTAATTTTTCCTAAGACTTGGAGCCCATAATGCCACCCCCCCATTGTCATCGATACTCATCATTTAACTTATCATTGCAATTGGAATTCAGCAGGATTGTTGAAGCAATAAAGGTCTGCATGCAATTAAGAGGACGTGCTTTTGTGATGCATACTGTTTATCTATTAATGCTGGAAACTAAAAGAAATGGAAATTGAATGGTATACAATTGTATTTGTTCATTTTTTCATTAAATATGTTCTCTTTCCAAAGGAATTTTTTATGTGAACTTTGCATTATCATTTTTAATAAAAATTTCCTTTGAATTTTTTATTTGTAACTTTTTATTTGCACATTATCATTATCATCCATAATCATTTTTTATATTATTCATTGTAGTGAATCATAGTGATGGTGTTTGGGGTGCTTGAGATAGCTATATTTTGGCATCAATCTATTTGTTTACCATGTATAGCTTGAGACCACAAATGTAATGGGATCTTTGGTAATTATATATGGATTGATCAATTTTTAATAAATAGAACTGTCATGGGAAGATCTATATACTTATATTATGTGCATAACTTGATATTTAAATATATCAATTTCCAATTGCATAAATGTTCCACATTGAAATTCTTAAGTTTTAAGAATAGAAATTTGATTTCATTTACATTCAACTCGACTTATAGCTCATCATCTAGATCACTTTTTTTGTGCACGCACAATCAAATTCATGTGTATTAGATTATATGGAATTCTTAAGTTCACTTGAATATATTTGATTTCATTTAAACGTTCAACTAGAAACAAGTATAGCTCATCATCTAGTTCAAGAATTCTTTGCATGCACATTCAAATTCATGTGTATTAGATTATATATGGAATTCTTAAGTTCACTTGAATATATTTGATTTCATTTAAACGTTCAACTAGAAACAAGTATAGCTCATCATCTAGTTCAAGAATTCTTTGCATGCACATTCAAATTCATGTGTATTAGATTATATATGGAATTCTTAAGTTCATGTATAACATGATATATGCACAATTTACATTTAACCTATCTAGTGACTTTAAAAACATGAACATTTAGAGCTAAGATTTCAGGTTAGATCTATTTCCAATTGCATTTTTATGTTTCACTTAAATATAGCATTAATCTAGATTACATAAATTTTCATTCAATTTTTTCTATTTTTTGACCTATTTATTTAGACAAATTCATTTCTATTTAAAATTAATTGTACATTTCCATCTTTTTAAATTTACAAATAGCAACTATTAGATAGTCCAACATTTTGATTTCACGATGTAAATAGATGTACAACAAGTGTGAACAAACCACAATTTAAATTTAAATAAACCTATAAAAACTTGTATAACAAGTGTTTGAAAACCGTAATAATGTGATAAAAAACCTATTCAAACCATAAAAAATAAATGTACATGTGAATGTGATGTAAATCATGTAACAAGTGTATACCATAAAACATAAATGTATGTAATGTGATGTACATAAATCATAAAAAGTGTCTCTAGCATAATAATCTGATCTCAAACCATATTACTGTAAAACATCTCAAAGAGAGGGAAATCTGTTGTGAATAGAATCATCAAATCTCTGGCTCGATCTCTCCCTCGATCTCTCCCTCGATCCATGGACCAATTCCTCTCTTGATCCAAGATGTGTGGATCCATGTCCTGATCCAAGCTCTCTAGATCCATGTCCTGAGCCTCATCCCAAGCCCTGCATGTGTTCAAGTACACACATGAACTTAAATTTAATTTTTAATACACATGTATATATATATGTGTGTGTGTACATATATGTAAAATTATCTAAACTTGTACAATGTACAAACTTTCAATGTGTTCAAACTTACAAATCAAGTGATTAAATTTTAAATAAAATTATTTAAATGTACCTTGGTTGTGTGCTCCATGGGATCGCCATCATGTGCCAAATTTCCAAGATGTGTGGATCCATGTCCCAATCCAAGCTCTCTGGATCCATGCCCTGAGCCACATCCCAAGCCCTGCATGTGTTCAAGTACACACACATGAACTTAAATTTATTTTTTTAAATGTATGTATATATATATTTGTACATATATAGGTAGAAGGTGCGCAATGTGCGAACTTGCACTGCAGAGCACCGGTAAGGTGAATTCGGGTGAGTTGCAGGCGTTGAGTGACGCGGGTGGAATTAGAAGGCGAGATCAACACGTGTGGAAGGATGGTCATCGGCGGACACCTGATAGGAGATGCAAGGGAAAGTTTGTGTGAGGTACTGTAGAGGTTGAGTCTACTTCGCCCACTAGGGCCTTGATGGAGACTATCCAAAACTACCAGCTGCGCAAAAATCCGAGCAACCCTTTCCACACCTATAATGTATTTTGCAAAGACTAGATTCTAAAGGCTGACCCTTCAGCTAGCTTGGAGTATTTGTCTCTAGGTGTGATTCTGCATGTGGCTTCAGGGGAAAACATCTCCCTTGCCCCTAACCCACCCCCTCCACCAAAGATCGATGGTTCTAAACCCTCTCTATTTTTGGGCGACTCTTTGATGGTTCTGGATCCTGAGCCAGTAGATTTTCACATTCTGGAAGAGTGGTTATATGAGGTCTCAGTTGATCTCGGGTCTCATGCTCTTGTCTTCAGAGCCATTGGGAAGCGACCATCTTTGGATGAGTTCTTAGCCTAGTGCAAGTAGACTTGGACCAACCTGTGCTCTCCTTCGATGGAACCGCTCAACCATGGATTCTTCCCAGTCTCCTTTCTCGATCCCAAATATTGCAAGTTTTTCCTATCCAATTACATGGTTCTTTGGTAGCTCTGGTTTCTTTGTGACACCCTGGTCCCCCTTTTTCAATCCAACAAATGCTCCAATTACTACCATTACAATCTGGATTTGGCTTTACAACCTCCCCTTGGTCATGTGTAGTGTGGGGCTAATTGATTCCCTGATTAACCATGTTGGCACCTTCATTAAAGTTGAGGATGCTGCCTCTTTGGCTCCAAGACATTTTACTAGAGTCTGTTCCATGGTCGATATTTCGAAACCTTTGCCACACATGATTCACATCAATTCTTCTCTGGGTTCGTGGCTGCAATACTTAAACTTTGAAGGGCTTCCTGAGCATTGCTTTAGATGCAACAATCTTGGGCACAAGATCGCTAGCTGTCAAGAGAAATTGGTTAGCAGTCTTCGTGCTTCAAAGCTCAAGTGGTGGGTTCACAAGGAGGGAAGACTTGATGCTTATTTCATCTGGAGAAACCACAGTGTCTTCTTGGATCATCCTTCTTCTGCCCCACCAGATTGTGGGGTGGGTGGCCATGGCTTAGTGCGCCCCTCTTCTCCTATTGCTGAGGTGGTGGCTACTATTGTTCAGTAGGATCCTTTTGTTCCCCCTATCCCCTCCTCTTATTTGGATTGTTCTTCTTCTCAGCCGATTGAGAATCTCCTAGTCAATGCTCAGCCTAAGTTGGAAGACGATGATTGTTTTGATCAAGAGGGCTCCTACCCTTTTATGGTGGATCTAGAAGAGGAATATGCTGATTTCATAGATGAATTGGATTTTCCAATAAAAAGTGCACCATTTCACAGACAACCAGTGCTACCTCTAAACCAAATTTTAGAAAAAAGGGAAAAACAAGAGGACGCAAATCTGAAGCAGAGAAACTTCGGATTGAAGGTCGGGAAGGTGTTAACAATTGAACCCAATGGACCATGGATGCCCTCCTCACTAGGAGCATGAGGAAGGGGTTATCAAAGAAGGAAAAATGATCTTCTCTCAGTTGGTTGGGATCTCAGTGGTCTGTATCATTTTTTTTTTTGAGCTCTCATATTTTTTACTTTCTCTTGTCTTTTATGTTTTTTGTGCTCCCCACTCATGGGTCTGAAGCAGTCTCTTTTATTTAATTTGTTCTTATTTTGGTAGTGGGCCCTAATCCCACAACTTATCTATCCAAAAAAAATATATAAAAATATATATGTGTACATATATGTAAAATTATCTAAACTTGTACAATGTACAAGTTCAATGTGTTCAAACTTACATCAAGTAATTAAATTTTTTAAATTATTTAAATGTACCTTGGCTATGTGCTACATGGGATCGCCATCATGTTGCCAAATTTCCAAACTCTGAAAAATCACCATACTGCTTAAAAAATTTCAAGTACACAATTTCAATCAAGAGTTAAACAAGAAGACTTTAAAATACATTATGTATGTATCGTATGTAATTGTTTAGAACACAATTATATATATATATATATAAAAAAATTATTCAAGTACCTGTCGTGCCTGATCGATGGCTCTACCAATGTCACTAATATCATGAGAACACAAGGACATCCCAGGGGGATTTGTAGCATGTACAGTATCAGTGCCAAAATGAAGTTGAGTATATGTGCCATGGACACCATTAGGAGCTGCACTAACCTCAACGTGATCGGTAACATCTTGACAATCTGGACAATCTAAAAGATCGATAAAAACATGATGCACATGGGATCCTATAGGCTGCCTTGGAATATCCCCTAGAGTTTCCACCTCGTGGCTCGTATGTGTACTAGGATCTCATTATCTAAGCCATGTACATGGTCAAGAGAGATCCCATGGTCCTCGCTGATAACCTGATATGATGCTAGTAAATCCAAAATTGAGATTCTACACACATTACGCAAAGTCATGTGGTTCATATGCTCGATATTTGAAGGAGTAGGTAGATTGACACAAATAAATGGATCATAAGGTGTTGATGTAGCCTTTGTGGGAGGAAGGTTGATCCGTAGGCAAAATAAGTATCTACCAACTCGATCAGATGACATCTGATCAATTTGTGTCGTAATAGAGGCAATGTTATCAATAATTTGGGATCAAGTGGAGCATGTTGTTGACTCCCCTGCTACTGCCAATTCCACATGTTTTGGTAAAACCAAAAGGTTTGGGCCAAATAATGCCCTCTTTTCCACAAGCATTGGCAAACCTAGACGTCTAAGCTATGGTTTATCAGAAAAATGACCTTTACCTTGGCCAACATGCTCAGGATGAGATGTGTTTTCCACATCTATCTGTAAATGAAATTTTACATATAACTATTTGACAAAATATTATGGCAACTCATCATTGTGAGGCCATCTATGATACGATGCCAACCATCTAGGGTATATGAATGGCACAACAAGAGGATCTACACACACCTCGTAATTGTAGAAGTTGATAATCCAACCTCACATATCCCAATGAACACCTGCAAGCAAATAACCTATCACCAAAGGATATCAAGAGACACAAGAATGGTGCTCTGCAAACATGAAGCAAAAGATGCATTACCCGAGAAGTGAATAATTACAAAGAGATCAATCCTTAAGAAAGGAGATCAAAACCTAAAGTGAGAACCTTAGGATGAAGATTAAATTAGCATGTGACAAGTGTCAAGATCATAATTAATGAGACAACATAACTAATTTAATAATGCAAAATAAAGATTCCTAAGTTTAGCTTAAGTGAAATAAAGTAAAGGCGACTTAATTAATTAATCAACATGATTAAATTAATCAAGTAAAAAACCTATTACTCTAACACCCCCCCATAAGATGAACTTAGGGAGAAGCTACAAAACTAAGGACAAATGCATGAAAGAAAAAGATGGATCTCGACAAACAAGCCCTTATGAGGTACACATGTACAAATGTAGAAGATCTCTCACAACAAGAGAAAAATAGAAAACCTTGTGGAAAAAACTCTTCTCCAAAAGAGAGAAATATAGGTGAAGGTCTAAGAATCCTCCAAACAAGAATGAAGGATGAAGAAGCCTCCAATCAAGAAGAAATTGTCCCAAAAGATAGGAACAAAGGATGAACACCACTAAAGCATGAAGAAGCTGCAAACACTATCATAGAATGACTATTGAAATGCTGAAAGAAAAACCCTCTCTGAAACAGATGATGATCAGGATCAAGAAGACAAGAATCTGCATGAGTTCCCCCAACGACACTACTTGAATCATATGGAAAACAAAGAAAAAATATTTGGAACTCAAAAATACAGATGGAAAAAGTACCAATAGTCTGAAGAGTTAATCATGTGAAAATGGAAGGTCACCTCTAGAAATAGGAATGCAAGAGTGTCCATATGGTAAATGCTCCATCTCACTGAAATGAATGGGTAACCATCCGCTGCATCCGCCTAGTACATAGGAACAAATATTGTATACATAGCTCACTCCAACGTGAAATCAAGGAAGCATTAGAAACAACAGTAGAAACCCCCCATAATGTTGACAAGGGAGAGGATGTAGAAGTTGAGAAACACAACCTCACAAACCCCAAGAATCACCCGCATGCAAATACCTATCACATACAAAATATATTCAAAACCAAAGAAGATGTTTTGTAAACCTCAAACAGTAAAAATGCATTAAGAGAATCAATTATTACAATGTGATCAATCCTTATGAAGGAGATCAAAAAACCCTAAAGTGAAACCTAAAAGGGAAACCCTAGTGTGCACACTTAATAATTAATTAACAATTAATTATTAATATGCCTAAGTTTAGCTTAAGTAACTAAAGTGATAAGTGACTTAATTAATTAACCAATATGATATAATTAATTAAGTGAAATAACTTATTACTCTAATAGAGGAATGACAGGTACACTGAAATTGAATGCCAGAAAGAAGTACATGAAGAAGAATTAGGAACATCTGAACGTGCAGACATGAAAGTACAAGTAGATATAAAGGGTGTGAAAACAAAAGTCACACACACATGAGAAAGGTATGAAGGCAAACAAAGGCAAACATCAACCCCCATGAAACTTTATAACATAGTGTGAGTACAATAAGGCACAAAGTGATGTGCAAGATCCCATAATACACTTGTTGTGGCACTTTATTTCAGTGCGTTTACATAAGATACATACATGCAAGGTGAGCCCATAATATCCAAAATAGGACTACATGCTGAAAATACAATTCTCTGACATAAAAAGAGGAAACTAATAGCACCATGATGAAGTAAATGAAAAAGCATGCACTTTAAAAAAAAATGGCACCCAAAAATGTGTCCAGATGTAGAAGATATGGCCTGTCAATGTCTCCAAAACAAGAATTGAACAACAACAACATTGAGAAAACAAAATTCTAGAAAAAACAAGAAGTCAAAACTAGAAAATACCTGCACCACTGCAAAGAGCGCAAAATTTCACCCCATTTCAAAAACAAATGCACGCGAAAAGACCACCGTATGGCCTCTGGAAGTTGAGGTGTAAAATTGAAAAGCCCAATAGAGAGGGTTGAGAAGGGAAAAAGAACCTCTACCAAATTTGTCAAAAACACCTCCAAAAATAGAGGCCCGCCAAATATAGGGATGCTGGAAAAAAATCCTCCAATATAGTGCATTATTTTGCAAAAAAATCACAAAATTTGACTATTTTTTTAAAGTTAAAAAAGTCATAAAAACTATTATATTTTTTTTAAAGGAAAAACCATATATAAAAAAAAAATTTAAAAACATATATATTTTTGTGAAAAATATGAAAAGCACATTTTTTTGAAAAAAAATAATAAAAAAACTGTTTTTGTTTTTTTTTTAAATATTAATTTTTTTTTGAAAAGCGGTGGCGGCCTGCCGCCCTGCCAAAGTGGTAGGTGGGCGATACCCCCACGGTACCTACGACAGAGGGGGCAGGGCCCAAGGGGCCGCCGCCTGCACCCTTGGGTACCATCCCCTGCAAAAACAAAAAAAAATTAAACTTTTTTTATAAGCTAAAAGAAATTGCAGTTTTTAAAAAATAAATTAATTTGTAGGAAAAATATATCAAAATATATATTTTTAAAATTTTTACTTCGACTTGCATGTTGGGGAGGCCATACGGTCTCTCTAGGAATTGTTTTTGCCTCAAATGTCAATTGCTCCGATTTCGATGATTTCACAGTGGATCTTAGGGTTTTTGGCTACTGCAGATGCAATGGTGAGGTCTGTTTGAGCTCAAAATGTTCCAAAAATGCAGGTACGTTCTAGATCTAGAAAAAATCATCAAATATTCAAACCCTCACAAATCTGACAAATGGAAGCCAAATTTGACAAAACAAAGGTCAATCTTGACTATTTCGACAGCTCTGAATTCAATGGAGAGGTCTGATTTGACCTTGGATGTATGAAAAACCCACTTCAAGGCAAGATCTCATGAAAAAAGAATAAGAAGCTTGCATATCTGGAGCTTTGATACCATGTAGAATTTGATAATCCAACCTCATTGATCCCAACAAACACTTGCAAGCAAATAACCTGTCACCAAAGGAGATGAAGAGACACAAGAATGGTGCTCTACAAACACAAAGCAAAAGATGCATTACCCGAGAAGTGAATAATTACAAAGCAATCAATCCTTAAAAAAGGAGATCAAAACCTAAAGTGAGAACCCTATGATGAAGATTAAATTAGCATGTGACTAGTGTCAAGATCATAAAGAATGAGACAACATGACTAATTTAATAATGCAAAATAAAGATTCCTAAGTTTAGCTTAAGTAAAATAAAGTAAAGGTGACTTAATTAATTAATCAAAATGATTAAATTAATCAAGCAAACAACCTATTACTCTAACAGTAACCACATATCCTCTAATTCTATTTCATCCTCTATAATGAGGGAACATGATTAACACATTTTCGGATGAAACTAATTTGGCTACTTCTCTATAGTTCATTGTGCCAGTAACACTCTTGCCAAGAGACAAATAAAATTGCTCAATGTTGATTTCATCATAAGGATTGAATGATCGAATTGTCTTGATCATTCGATGAATCTTGTCTCTAATACTGACTAATTTATCTTGATTAGCCAAACTGGGGGAGTTGTGAATTGTTTGCTCTAAAATATTTAGAGCATTGTTTAATCTAGCAATACTATCCTGATATAAATTTGATCTATTTTAAGCCTCTTGATTAGAATGAGGGGAATGGTGAGATCCCTCATCGGCCATGATATATATATTTGTATATGTAAATCTAGAGAGATCTACATATCATTAAAACAAAATATACATGATGTTAAACTTGAATTTAAATCAAATTTCAAAACTAAAACAAATATATATAAATTTAAATTACAAAATTTTCAAGTTTCAAAAGTAAAACATTTTTAAGTTTAAATATATCTAATTTCAGATAGTTCAGGTTATATTATCTATCTCTATGTTCAATAGTTCACCAAGTCTACAACTTAGATAACATAATAGAATTTAAAACTCCAAAGATACTTTCAATGTACATGTATATATATATATGTGTGTGTGTGTGTGTGTGTGTGTGTGCGCGCGCGCATGTGCATGTGCATGTGTACATGTGTATGTATATATATACATGTATGTGTATATATGTATGCACATATATATGTGTATGTGTGTATGTATAATGCATATATGTGTATGTGTGTATTTACATGTGTACATACATACATATGTATGTATATATACATACATGTACACAATGTACATGACATATGTATATACATGTATATATATGTATATACAAATGTATGTATGCATAAATATATATATATAGATATACATGCACAAATGTATATATACATACATACTCAAGTACATACATACATACACATGTACATGTATACATATATGTACATATATACATACAAACATATGTATGTACATACATACATACACACATACACATGTACATATATATATGCATGTACATACATGCATACACACATACACATGTATATAATACATACATGTACACACACATATATGTACACATACACACATCTACGTGCATATATGTACATACATGTGCATACACACATACACATATATGTACACACATACACACATGCATATATACATGTATACACACATACACACACACATATGCAGTATACATACACATATATGCACATGCACATACATAGACATATACACATGTACATATATATGCATACATACATACATACACACACACATACATGTACACACACATATATGTACGTATACACACATGTATGTGCATATATGTACATATGTATGTACATACACATATATGTACACACATGTACATACACATATGTATACATACATGTACGTGCATCTAATGAACTAGAAATTTGGGGTTTTCAATTTTAGGTTTATAGAAATGTCAAATTTAGGCAAAATGTATGTATGTACACACACATATGTATACATACACATGTACACATGCATTTACATATATGTGTGTACACATATGTGCATCCTTCAAATTTAATTAATGTTGCATCTATATAATCTATATAAAATCTACATGGAAGAGAGAATTAAAAAAAAAACAAGTCCATTCCACTCCCAGATGTAATACAAGGTCATTCCCAGCTTATTTTTAATTGTGTTGTGGGTAGAAAGTTTCTTGTGGTTATCAATTTTTTTTGTTTCAGTAATGTGGAATTTGCCTTGATTATTGATGTGGGTACAATAATTTTTGATCTAAGAAGGGTTGTGTTTGTGACTTGCATAATTTTTGGATCTATAGTTTATTCCACACTCCTACTCCATTAGATGTGTCCCAATGGTGTGTTGTTTAAGTACATGAGGCCAAGTTGTTTTTAGCAATGTGCTTTTCAAGTAGAATAAGCCAAGTTGTTTCTAGAGGTGAGACCTTAAAACCTAGAAGATTGAGCTACTCATAGAGAAATGTTTCTTCAATTGTGGAAAATGCCTCCTAGAACACTAGTGTTAGACTTAAGTTGAAGTTTATATATTTAATGCCTCCTAAACACTAGTGTTAGACTTAAGTTGAAGTTTATCATTAAAAGATATGAACAAAAAATTCATACTCCTAATGAACCTCAAAAGAAAGGAAGCATTGGAGAAAATTCTACCAAATAATTAGACCTCCAACAAAAGAAACCATGAAACCATGATTAGACAAGAGAGCTTAGTATGTTAATGAGACATGTGAAATTTTGAAAACACAAAAACAACCCAACTCATTGAGGCAAAAACCCATCTCATTGAGGCAAAATCTGCAAGTTGTGTAAGGAGTACTATGACACACTTGCCAATAGAAAAAACTGAAAATGTTCTAAGATCACAACCTAAAACAAGGGAGGCAAATACTAATTGAGTATGAAAATAAGAGGTGAAGCTAACATCAGTGAAGATTGCACAACATGGACTCTAGAATAAAAGAACTCACCAAATATATTCAAGCATCTCTTTTGAAGAGGGGTGGGTTTCAATTGCATGTACACATGTTGAGTGAAGGAAAAGAAAACTTTAGGCATAGATTATAGGAAATTTGATCTTTGGCTCACATAAGATTTTAGTTGAATTAGCATTAAAGGTTCTACTTTATATTAGTTTGTTAGATGGTTGAGCATGAAAAAAGAGGGCATCCATTGTTGCATTTACATCCAACATTTTGTTGTTATACTTATTGAAACCGGCCCAGGCTAGGGACCATAAGTGTTGTGTGATCAAATAACTATAGTTGATATGATTACCAATACCATGTGATTTGTTGGCAAAGGTAAGCTTGGTCAGTCAAGCTCCTTATTCTATACATTCCATTTCATTTAAGAATACTATATATTACCTATTGCATCTTTAATATAGTCAACAATTAGTTGTATTTATCATGTTAGTTCTGAATTTTGTTTATTAGAGTGAAAAGGAGTGAAACTCGAAAATGTTTGCATCATGTTAGTTCTGAATTTTGTTTATCAAAGTGAAAAGGAGTGAAACTCAAAAAATTTTGCATCATGTTAGTTCTGAATTTTGTTTATCAGAGTGAAAAGTATAGATTATTGTATCCATCAATCTGGATATTGTAGGCTTAGAGTTGTTCCTCATTTCCAATATTTTTTCACATAAAGCCTTTTCCAATGTGTAATGAGTAAAATTTCCTCTAAATGCACTTTAGTGTCGAGATGGGTGTTGGAGTTTATGCTGAAAGTCAGTGTCCAATTCATTTTTTTGAGATGGGTCTTACACGTAATGCACTTAAAGTAAGTTTGCAATCATTTTTTGATAGGCTCAAAACAAGGCATAATTACAATTCTCATTCTTTCACAAGCTTCTATTAAGCCTTTTTTTCATTTTTTCACAAATACAAAACCTACACAAAAAACCCTAAACTGAAAACCCCAAATTCACTTTTCAATTATACCCAAAACTGAAAACCCCAAATACCCATTTCATCATAATAATGCTTACAAATCATACATTTTTTCACAGTAAACACTACACAACATGTCGACCAATAACTCACCAAAAAATATCAAAATAAATCCTTTCAATGCAAAAATTTTGCTCAAAATTTCTCGAATAACAGACATCAAACCCGCCAAGTGCAAGGAAAAATGAAATATAGAACCTAGGAGGTCAGTTTGAGGTGGCGTTGAGGTGGCGTTGAGCTTTATATTGAGCCTTCCCCTATTTGGTTGAGCTTCTTTGTCCAGAACACCTTTTGACCGAGCATACAAAAAATGAACGGGAACGTTTTTTGTTTTGTTTTTTTTTTCATAGTTCTGGCCGAAAGATTTTCGATTGATTATGTTTTGGTCAAAACACTTTCAGCTAGAAGGGTGCCACCACATCGGTGCCAAATCACCACCACGTGGTTTCAGTCGAAATTCACTCGGCTGAAAACATTCCAACTGGAAAGTACTCAATCAAAACCATTTGTTTAGCCAAAAGTGTGACACATTATTGTGCACATCCTTGTGCTTCTTTCCACATGACCTCTCATAGAGGTTGGGTTTTGAAGTATGAAGAATATGATGGTGGGAAGGTGTATTTGGGTGATGAATCTCATCTAAAGATCGTTGTTCATGGAAGAGTCAAAATTAGATTCCTTGATGGAAGACTGAAGGGGATTGATGGTGTCTTACATATCTCAAGTTTGGCACAAAACTTACTTTTTGTGAGTAAACTAAATGATTTAGGAGTGCAATTTGTTTTATCGAGTGGAGGATGGAAGATGACAAGAGGATCTATGGTGTTGGCTAAGGTTGTTCAAATCGACATCTTGTTCAAGATGGATGCATGCACTATTCAGTACAATAGTTTATCTAACAAACCAAAGAAGAAATTGTTGGATTTTTCATCCTCACCGTCAAATTGAGTAGAGAAATCTATAGTAGCTACATTTGATGGTCATGCATATTTGGTACCTAAGGGTGCTCATTCCTTGGAAATGAAGCTTCCTACAAAGAAGACAATGTTGTGGCACCAATGACTTCATCACATTGGTGAGAAGGACCTTAGAGCCCTGAAATCCAAGAGCCTTGTTAAAGGCCTTGATGATTGTAATCTCGAGTTTGAATTTTATGAACATTGTGTTTATGGAAAACAACACTGTGTTACTTTTCACTCTAGTTCTCACAAGTCTTATGGGGTTTTGGACTATATTCATGTAGATGTGTTTGGTCTTGTGAATGTTCCTTCATTTTCAAGATTTGTATGTTTTATTTCTTTCATATAAATGATTATAGTAGAAGGACACTCATTTATTTCCTCAGGAGTAAATCTAAAGTTTTTAGTCAATTTAAGGAGTCTAAAACCTTGATAGAAAATTAGACTAGTAGAAATATTAAATGCTTGAGGACTAACAATGGTGGTGAGTTTTAATTAGTATAATTTGATAAGTTATGTAAAGAGAATTATATTGAGAGACATAAGACAACTCCATAAACCCCACAATAAAATGGAGTTGCAAAGAGGATGAATAGGACGTTGATGGAGAGGGCTAGGAGTATGTTGAGTGGTGTTGGCCTTGAGAAGAATTTATGGATTGAAGTAGTAGCCACTACATGTTATTTAATCAATAGATCTCCTACATTAGCTTTTGTTGATAAGACACCCATGGAGGTGTGGTCTGGTAAAAATCCTTTGATGAGACATCTCAGAGTATTTGGTTGTGAAGCATATGCTTAGGTTCTAGTTGAGAAGAGATCTAAGTTGGAGAACAAGGCAATTAAGTGTATCTTTATCGGCTATGGTGTTGGTGTGAAGGGGTACAAGCTTTTGGATCCAGTGGCCCAAAAGGTTCTCTATAGCAGAATTATGATTTTTCAAGAGATGAAACCTTCCATAGTTGAGTTGTAGATAGAGAAAGAGGAGAACCAAAAGGAGGTAGTACAAGTTCCACTTAATCCGATGAAAGAATAAATATGTACTCCTATTGAACCTAATGATGAGGAGAGTTTGAGAAGCTCTGAAAGTTCTAAAGAAGAAGAACCTCAACCTCAACAATTCAAGAGGTCTGCCAGAGATAGGCAACAACCTGATAGGTTTGGATATTCACGTGAAAGGTTTGGTTATTCATTATTGGATTCCAGTTGTATTTTTGCTTTGATTGCTAATAGTGATGAGCCTAAGACTGCTAGAGAGGCTATAGGTATGAGTGATGTAGATTCGTAGATGAAATACATGGATGAAGAAATGGTTGCATTGAAGAAAAATGATACATGGGATAAGGTACCTTTTCCTAAAGGACAAAAACCTATTGGAAGTAAATGGGTGTTCAAGAGAAACTCTGGTCTAGATGACAGTGTTGAGAAGCATAAGGCATAGTTGGTCACAAGGGGTATTCTCAAGTAGAGGGAATTGACTATGGTGATATTTTCTCTCGTATTGTGAAGTTGACATCTATTTGATTATTGTTATCACTTGCACCAGCCTATGATCTAGAAGTGGAACAGACGGATGTGAAGACAATGTTCCTTCATGGTGACTTGGAGGAAGAGATTTATATGTCATATCCAAAGCATTTCATGGTTAAATGTAAATAAAATCTGGTTTGGAGGAAGAGATTTATATGTCATATCCAAAGCATTTCGTGGTTAAAGGTAAAGAAAATCTAGTTTGCAAGTTGAAAAAAGTCTTTGTATGGTCTTAAGCAATCTCTTAGAATGTGGTACCAAAAGTTCGATACCTGTGTTATCATTAGGATTTCCGAGATCTAAATCTAGCCATTGTGTGTATTATAAATTTGATAATGGTCATATTCTCATAATTACATTGTATGTAGATGATATGTTGTTTTTCGGGAATGGTAAAATTTTGATTACAAATTTGAAGTCTCAACTGTCAACACAGTTTGAGATGAAGGATCTAGGTGTGGCAAGGTATATTTTGGGGATGGAGATCAGAAGAGATAGAGCTAACAAAAATATTTGGTTAAGCTAGGGAAAGTATGTGAATACAATGTTGGAGAGGTTCAACATGACAAATTGTATACAATTAGTTATTCTTGTAATTCAAGGGATGAAGCTTTCTATGGAGGATTTTCCAAAATATCCTACTAAGATGGAGGACATGACAAAAGTACTATATATGAGTTTTTTTGGTTGTCTTATGTATGATATGGTCTATACGAGGCCAGACATTTCCCAAGTAGTGGGAGTCTTTAGTGGGTTTATGGCTAATCTTGGATGGGTACATTGGGATGTAGTGAAGAGAGTGTTTAGATATTTATGGGGTACTTTCGATTATTCCTTATGTTTTCAGGGTTATCCTTCTAGACCTTGGCACTCAGTGAGTATTCATGGATATGTGGATTCAAATTAGGCAGGTGATATTGATAGAAGAAGATCCACCAGTGGCTATGTATTCCCAATGTATGGTGGTGCTATCAGATGTATGAGTAACCAATAGGATATAGTCGCTTTGTCCATTATAGAAGCAAAGTACATGGAAAAATCATGCTTGTAAGGAACCCATTTGGCTTAAGAATTTATGTTCTGATATTTGTTTTGACGTAGGGAAGATTACTATCTGTTGTGACAATCAAAGTGCCATTTTCTTGGTAAAGAATCCTACTTTCCATGCCAAAACAAAGCACATTCATGTTCAATTTTATTTTGTTCGTGATATGGTGGAAGATGGAAAGGTGAAATTGGAGAAGGTTGACACGGTGAAGAATATTGTAGATGCATTAACAAATCTAGTGAGCATATAAAAGTTCAGATGGTGTTTGAAGTCTATGGGCCTCATGACCTCTAGCAATTAAATCTTGTTACTTTCATTGGCTCTTCAAAGGTGTTCAACAAGTGGGAGAATGTTGGAAAAAATTAGGTGTCTCAACCTTTGTTTTTTCCATAGAATTGATTTTTTAAATATTAAATGTTTCTAATTTTCTCACATTGTCTTGTGAGTTACAACTTGTAGTTTCTATTCTGATGAGGAGTCAAGTTAGAAAGTTGATTTTACAAGTGGAGTTGTGCATGAAGGTATTTTCAATTTCCATGTCGAGTTTGCATGGAATGTGAGTTTTTGAGATGTAGCTATTTTGGCAAGTGCATATTTTGCATGTGCACATTTAGTGATAATTGGTAGTTGTATTGTGGCAAAGGGACCTTACAAACAAATGCTGGATCTTTAAACTTATTAGATTTTGCAATGTATTGATACTTGAAATCCTAAATCTAACCTAGATTCAAAGAAATAGCAAAAGATAAGGGTTAAAGAGAGATCCTAAAATTAAAATTACTCCTAGGATCAACAATGCAAATGATAAGATATTTGAAATGGACCAATCCTTCAAAACTAATTCCTGCTTAACCCAGAACTCATCTGTAATCTTACAGAAACAATGTGATCTTCTAAGCAATTAAAGATTTTTAGATCAGGAGACATTCATTCATGCCAACCCTATTTTGCAATTGAAATGAATAAACACCCACAATTGAACCAAACACATAAATATAAGGTCCAGGCTAACTTTACATGACAACTCACAATCAGTCAGTTGCTAAAAGTATGGACCAGGGATTGCTACCAACACTTCAAACAACAAACCATAAAAATTATCTAATCAAATCTAACTCAAAATCTAACATATATGCAATGTTTTCAAAGCAATCTTGAAAGATAGAACAACAAGAACCATGCAAGATAAATCAATATAATAAATAACACCAAAGCACAATGTCTTTACTTATATTAAATCACCCAAAAGTTGCAACAATTCCAGTATTTAGTATTACAACACTTGCTTTAAGAATAAACTAACTTCTAGCACTAGGTCCTGCTCCATCACTTACCTTGCTTCCAAAATCTAACCCTCTAACCCCTTCAAATGAGGAAAAATACCCATTTATAGAAATTTACATCATGTTGGTCCAATTAGGGTTACAAAAGAGGTGGCCAAAAAATAGTTTGGCCAAGAAACTTCTTTCAATAAAATAATGTTTCTGGCATTTAATGCTTGAGACTTCTTCCAGGTCAGCCTAGATTCCCCAATATAGACCTCTCCAATGCATGTAGAGGTCGAAAGAAGAAATGTGTGAAGAAGCCTAGATAAATGGGAAGCGCAAATCTCGATGCACTCATGCATTAACTGGCCCCTTTTCTTTATTTTGACCCAATTTATCTTGCACCATAAAAAAAAACCCTCTCTAAGTCAGCCAGTGGTGGAGTGGTCAATACTTTAAATCTTCTTTCAATAGATTTAATCTCCTCCTTTGATTCCCTAATGAACTTGTCCCATTCCACCCTGAGATCTTGAAACTTCTCCATAACAAAAATATAGGTAGTTGCATCATCCAAATGGTGGTTAGTGATTGGGCCATCATCAGCTAGAACATAAACTTCATGCCACCATTTTATTAATTGTTCCAGGCTCAAATGTTTTGGTGCAAACTTCTTCCTTCCAGTCATTATTTCAAAGAATGAGATGCATCTCTTATAAATGTCATTCAATGTCTTCTCCACCTGTTGACCCCGTTTATGAATTTTCTTCAGAATTCTTTGCTTGATTTGCAGGGCCTCATACCACTTCCAAGGCTCTGAAACCTTTGAAGAAGGCAGTATCCCAACACTTATTAATCTTTCCTTAGTCTAATCCATGATTTTCTTTGTTTTCTTTAGGGGAAGATCTATATCATCATTATTTTGTGCCAATAAATTCTGCAAACACTCAAATAATCTATGTGCATCTCCATAGTTTGACAAAATTTCCTTAATCATGTTGTCTCCTCTAAGCCCTACGCCTTGTAACCATTCATGTGTAGCCTATGTAGAAGTTTTCATCTTCTCAAGCTCACTAACTATCTCCTTAGGTAAGAAACCTCATGTTGATGAAGAAGAACCAACTTGCCTGATGGACTACAAGGGTTTCATGAGATTTTGCAGATATTTCTTTAGCTCTTCATTTTCTTTCTCCAATATTTCCTTGGCCTGCTCCTCTTTATCCAATCTTTCCAAAATTATGACAGTAGACCCCTTGAACTCTTCGACTTCCTGTCTTTTAGAGGTAGGCCCCAAATTCATTATTTGGATGTTGTAATCTTGAGGGGTTACCTCATCCTCATTCTTGTTTGCTACAGGGGTGGAAATATGAATCAACCTATTGTTTGATTCATCCTTACCAACTCTGGAAATAGTTTTTTCCTTCTTCTTTGCTTTAATTTTTTCCAATACTAGCCAGTTAATCATCCCAGCTCGGAGGAATATCCTCCACAACTACTTGCTTGCTTTCTAATTCTTCATTGAGCTAACTAGGAGTAGAAATACCTGACCGTTGCTCACTTGGTTTATCCTTTTCTTGCTGACCAATGGAGGATTCAATATTTGAGTCACGCACCGCAAAAACTTCCTCAACTTTATCTTCCTTTTCTGCCTCTTTCTCCTTATCTCCCTCTGGGTTCTCATTCTTCTCCTTGTCAGGCATCTCTCTCACTTCATGAATTGAAGAAGAAGCTCTTTCATGCATCTCTTCTTTCTCCGAGGATTTTTCTCCTTCATCCCTGATAGGTGAATCTTTATATGAAACCAAAGAAGATTGCAGAATCCCACCAATATTTGCCTCCATACTATGGAGATCCCCATCCTTAACTTCTTCTATGTCCTCACCTTGATGGATATCCTCAACACCTGTATCTATTGGCTCTTTCCCCTCACTAGGTAGTTTCTGAGTAGAGGGAGAGGCAAAATTATCCTTTTGTTCTTGTGTAATAGAGGGAATTATGGGGGGAACTTCTTCTACTAAACTTGCCTTAGGAGACAGAGTTCTTGATTTCTGAGTATAAACCTCTATTTTCTCTCCAGAACTCTCAACATCCACCAATTGTGGTCCTATCTCACTCTTCCCCTTAGGAGAATCATTTTGCTTCCTTGATGTTTTTGTTACTCTTCTCCTTTTAAGTACAGGGGAATCACCTTCCTTTTCCTCTTCCATAGGTTCCTCCTCTTGAGTAGATTTATTTTCTTTGGAGGTAATCCTTCTCTTCTTTGCAATGGGATTTCTTTTCTTTTCCTCCCCACCTTTGATCTTAATTTTAAAAGGGGAACACACGTTTTCCTTGCCATTCGGGTCCTGCTACTCCTCAGAGGAAGACTGAGATTCCAAGCTTCCCATCAAGTCATAAGTATACTACTTTCCTTCATTATCCAACTCCCAAATCTTATGCTTGATCCACAACTTAGTGTATTTGATCATAGGGACATTGATTTGCTCCAACTCTATTATTTCCCCTATGGGCTTATCTTTAATTGATTCATAATCATGGATTTGTATAACTTCTCCATCATTGTCAATTTGATTTGGGATGGCCTTGATACTATACAGTCTAATCAAATTGGCAGGAAACTTCGAGAACTTCCTCTTTAAAACTTCGAATTCATCTTTGCAATCAACCCAATAATCTTCAAGATCATCCTTATGTCTGAATTTCCTGTTGGCTCTCTTTTGAGCCCCACCCGTTCTCTCAAACCTAGGCCTCTTAGTATGCAAAGATAGGTTGAAAGTGCCCATCTCCTCATCAGAAAACTATGTTGTGGCCAAGGAAGGGAAAGCCTCATGACCTCCAATCCTTAGTGGAAAATCATTACCAAAACCAGTTTTGTGCAAATCCTTTTTCACTATTGCATCAAAGGAACAAATTTAGATTGTGACCTCCAACATAATGATACGATCTATAGGATACCTGGGCAACTTGTATGGAGCTCTTGTACAACCATCAATCCTAATATAAGAGAATGTGGGAAACTGTATAAACCATGCTCCAAACTTTTGAATCAACTCCCTGGCAGCATCAAAAATTCTAACATGCTCTGCATCCTGGAGCAACCTTGTAATGTACATGGTGAATGTATCATTTGCCCTTCTATAGTCAAAACTATCCAAATGTAGCTGAGGGTTGATTTCATAAATTACATCTCGGCCAAAGACTCCTCGAGTGCTTAATCCCTTATATGGGTGGAACCTTGCCAAGGCATAGACCAAATAAGATGTCATAGTGAAAGTCTTGGTCTACAACACATTGGACAATTGCTTATGAATTATCTCACTAATTATTTTGGCCCAATGGTAGTCTTTACCTTTTTCCATTCTCACTATCAAATAAAACATCCAATTTTTAAACATTCCTACACTCTTTAAACCCATCACTCTACTGAGAAGAGTGATTGCATCATAGTAATCTAATTTAAACTTAGCCCTGAACAACTGTTTTGAAAATTTAGAAATATATGCCTTTGGTTTCTCTAGCCAGGTATTGATAACCTCCAAAGCCTTATTTGTATCCTGCTCATAAAATTTCTTGGCTACATCAATGTCAAATTGTACTACATGAGACTTGTTTGGCATGTCAAATGTTTGGGCAACTAAGACATGAGAGAAGTTTGCAAGCACTCTACCCTGTGGACCAACTACTCTCTGTGTACCTTGATCATAGTGTCGAGCACATTCCAAGAAAATCTCATAACATTGCACTGAGAAAGGAAACTGACCACATGAGCCAACCCTGAATCTATCATTCTCCTTACTAGAACAAAGTGGTTGTGTACTGCCATCCTTGCCTTAAATTCTTCATAGTCCCATTTTCCCAAATTGGTGTCGGTCACCCTAGACCAAATAGAACTAAGTTTTCTCTTAGGAACCTTTCTCTTTATATCCAACTTAATCCTTCCAGCCTCTGACATAGGAGCCTCCTCAACTTCAGGATCCATTTGTTTGCCCTTACCCCTGCCAGCAACAACCTTGCTTGATTCAGCCTACACTCAACAAAGAGGTCACAATCAATATGTTAGTGTAATTAATATTTAATTACACTTGCATAAATTTACTTAGGTAATAATTACCTTACTTAATTAATAAGTAAGCTTTATTTAGTTGAGTTGTTTTAGGTCAACATTAGGGTTGCATACTTTTCTTTTATAAAACAAATCATCTATTGTAATTTCTGAATTCTAAATAATATCAATTTGCACATTTCATGCAAAGCTCTGCTTTTTCAATATTTTTCTCTTTTGTGGAACGTGTTTAGGTTTGCATGTCTGATCTTGGTTTCTAACATGGTATCAAAGCCTTGACATGCAACCCCTTCTCAAATTCTGGAGAAAATCATTGCAGAGTTCGTTCAGGGTTCCTCGAGAGTATCATGCCTTGAGTTCATTTATGCAGCATTTTGGATCAAATCGGGCATTTCCATTGGATTCAGAGTGTTGCAAAAATTCAAGAATGACTTTTATTTTTTTGATTTTGTTCATCGTTGAAGAAATCTGTGAGCGTTTCAAGCTCGGTGATTTTTTGCAAGCTCTAGAGGTAGCTATTTTTTTGGAGCATTTTGAGCATGAATGGAGGTCACCATCGCGTTCGCAATGGCCAAAAACCCCAAGGATGCCTATTGTTTGGTCAATTTTTGAGCACTTGATTCGGAAGGCAAAAAAAATTGCCAGGGAAAGCCGTACGGCCTCACCATCACGCACACCGAGGCACGATTTTTGAAAAAAATGAAAAAAGAAAATCCAAAACTGCATTTTTTGGTTTTCAGGCCGGCGTTCCCAGTTTGGAAGGCTCCTGCCACCCAGAAGCAACAGCTCCACCACCAGTCCGCCACCTCCAGGCGACGCTCAGCCTCAACTCCGCCGGCTCCACTCCCAGGCCCCGGGGGCTCCTTCAGGCACCGCCTCGGTCACATGGAGGACCGGGGGCCCTCCGCCAACCCCTGAGGGCTTCCTATCTATGGCAGCTGGTCATATGGATGACCTGGGGCTCTGCCCCAGCCCCCAGTCCGCTAGCCCCTGGTCGCGCACAGGACCAGGGGATTTTTTTTTTAAGCCCCCTGGGCTGCCTGTAGGCCATATTGGCCATTTTGGAGCACCTTTGACAAAATCGGGTGTAACTTTTGCGTATAGTGTCCTTTTTTCACAAATGAGATATCGTTGGAAAGTTGGTTCTAAGCCCATTCTGTTGGTGTAGGTTATTTTTCTTGATTATCCTTTAGTTTTATTTTGTAGGTCCTTGAACTCAAAACTTATGTTTTTCACTCTAGAGGGCATATCTTTTGACTCGGTGATCCTTTTTTCGCCATTCTTGCGGAATTGGAAAGTTGGTTCAGTCCTCTACATAGATATGAGGTCCATTTTTATTTTTTGTTTATGCATGTTTAGAAATTCTCTCCTTTTGCAATCATTGGGTATTGTAATAAATGAACTGATATAAAGTTTCATCAGGAGGGTTTCTTGCATAATAATCTGATTAGGGTGTGCATGCACTTTGATCTTCATTTTGTTTTGATGACAACTCACATGGGTTGTAATATGGTTTCTTAGTTTCTTTTGGCCACTTTTTTGTCTTAGCTTGACACATATCAGATTCATTTCAGATCCATCTCAGTTTGAGGGCCACTAAATTTGTGGTTAATGTTCCAAATTATTTATGGTACTTGTTCCCATGGAAAAGTGTTAGTCTCAGTTTTGCATTGGCATCAAGATTCACGGCTTCCAGATTTTTTCATCATCATATCATCTATTGTTGCTTTATGGATTTCAAGGTTGTTCCCGTTTGGTGTTTTCGAGTGTTCCGTGTCATCGGGTCTGATGTTGCATTATTATGATTCCAATATGGTTTCTTGTAGACAGAAGTATCTTTCCTTGCTTGCCAGATTGCGGTTCCAGTGTTCTTCCAGTATTTTTTTGTAACAGTCATCGCATTGTAGGGGGGGTTGTCCCACTAGGTTTTCCTTCTCTACCTCATTATTGCATTTGTACATGGGTACCTAATCAGACCTTGTTGTCGGGACCCATTCATACTTTCTTGCATTCATCTTAGTTTTAGGTGCATGCTTATTTAGTCTCCCTAAGTTGCACTTATGGGGAGGTGTTAGTGTAATTAATATTTAATTACACTTGCATAACTTTACTTAGGTTTTGCTTAGGTAATAATTAGTTTACTTAATTAATCAGTAAGCTTTATTTAGTTGAGTTTTTTTAGGTCAACATTAGGGTTGCATACTTTGCTTTTATAAAGAAAATCATCTATTATAATTTTTGAATTCTGAATAATATCAATTTGCACATTTCATGCAAAGCTCTGATTTTTCAATGTTTTTCTCTTTTGTGGAAGGTGTTTAGGGTTGCATGTTTGATCTTGGTTTCTAACATGGTATCAGAGCCTTGACATGCAACCCCTTCTCAAATTTTAGAGAAAATCATTGCAGAGTTCATTCGGGGCTCCTCGAGGGTATCATGCCTTGAGTTCAGTTATGCAGCATCTTGGAACAAATCAGGCATTTCCATTGGATTCAGAGCACTGGAAAAATTCAGGAATGACTTTTATTTTTTTCATTTTGGTCATCATTGAAGAAATCTGTGAGGGTTTCAAGCTCGGTGATTTTTTGGAAGCTCTGGAGGTAGCTGATTTTTTGGAGCATTTTGAGCATGAATGGAGGTCACCATCACGTTTGCAGCGGCCAAAAACCCTACAGACGCCTATCGTTTGGTCGATTTTTGAGTACTTGATCCGGAAGGCAAAAAAAAATTGTCAGGGAAGCCGTACGACCTCCCCAACACTCACTCCAAGGCATGATTTTCGAAAAAAAAGCAAAAAAAAAATCCAAAACTGCATTTTTCAATTTTTGGGCCGACGTTCCCAGTTTGGAAGGCACCCGCTGCCGGTCCGCCACCTCAATGCGGCGCTCAGCCTTAGCTCCACCGGCTCCATGCACAGGCCCCGGGGGCTCCTTTAGGCACCGCCCTAGTCACATGGAGGATCGGGGGCCCTCCACCAGCCCCTGAGGGCTTCCTATCTGTGGCAGCTAGTCATATGGATGACCAGGGGCTCCGCCCCAACCCCTAGTCTGCCAGCCCCTGGTCGCGCACAGAACCAAGGGCTTTTTTTTTAAGCCCCATGGGCTGCCTGCAGGCCATATTGGCCATTTTGGAGCACCTTTGACAAAATTGGGCATAACTTTTGCATAATGTGTCCTTTTTTCACAAATGAGAGATCGTTGGAAAGCTGGTTCTGAGCCCATTCTATTGGTGTAGGTTTTTTTCCTAATTATCCTTCAGTTTTATTTTGTAGGTCCTTGAAATCAAAACTTATGTTTTTCACTCCAAAGGGCATATCTTTTGACTTGGTAATCCTTTTTTCGCCATTCTTGTGGAATTGGAAATTTGGTTTAGTCCTCTACACAGATCTAAGGTCTATTTTTATTTTTTGTTTATGCATGTTTAGGAATTCTCTCCTTTTGCAATCATTGGGTATTGTAATAAATGAACTGATATAAAGTTCCATCAGGGGGGTTTCTTACATAATAATCTGATTAGGGTGTGCATGCACTTTGATCTTCATTATGTTTTGATGACAACTCACATGGGGTGTAATATGGTTTCTTAGTTTCTTTTCGCCACTTTTTTGTCTTAGCTTGACACATATCAGATTCATTTCGGATCCATCTCAGTTTGAGGGCCACTAAATTTGTGGTTAATGTTCCTGATTCTTTATGGTACTTGTTCCCGTGGAAAAGTTTTAGTCTCAGTTTGGCATCGGCATCGAGATTCATGGCTTCCAGATTTTGTCGTCATCATATCATCTACTATTGCTTTATGGATTCCAGGGTTGTTCTCATTTGGTGTTTTCGAGTGTTCCGTGGCATCGGGTCTGATATTGCATTATTATGATTCTGATATGCTTTCTTGTAGACAGAAGTATTTTTCCTTGCTTGTCGGATTGTGGTTCCATTGTTACTCCATAGTGTTCTTCGAGTGCTTCTTTGCAATAGTCATCGCATTGTAGGGGGGTTGTCCCACTGGGTTTTCCTTCTCTACCTCATTATTGCATTTGTACATGGGTACCTGATCAGACCTTGTTGACGGGACCCATTCATGCTTTCTTGCATTCATCTTAGTTTTAGGTGCATGCTTATTTAGTCTCCCTAAGTTGCACTTATGGGGGTTGTTAGTGTAATTAATATTTAACTACACTTGCATAACTTTAATTAGGTTTACCTTAGGTAGTAATTAGTTTACTTAATTAATAAGTAAAGATTTATTTAGTTGAGCTTTTTTAAGTCAACATTAGGGTTGCATACTTTGCTTTTATAAAGAAAATCATCTATTATAATTTTTGAATTCTAAATAATATCAATTTGCACATTTCATGCAAAGCTTTGATTTTTCAATTTTTTTCTCTTTTGTGGAAGGTGTTTAGGTTTGCATGTCTGATCTTAGTTTCTAACATGGTATCAGAGCCTTGACATGCAACCCCTTCTCAAATTCTGGAGAAAATCATTGCAGAGTTCGTTCTGGATTCCTCGAGGGTATCATGTCTTGATTTCATTTATGCAACATCTTTGATCAAATCAGGCATTTCCATTGGATTCAGAGCACTGGAAAAATTCAAGAATGACTTTTATTTTTTTGATTTTGGTCATCGTTGAAGAAATCTGTGAGTGTTTCAAGCTCGGTGATTTTTTGCAAACTCTAGAGGTAGCTGATTTTTCAGAGCATTTTGAGCATGAATGGAGGTCACCATCGTGTTCGCAGTGGCAAAAAACCCTTAGGACACCTATCATTTGGTTGATTTTTGAGCACTTGATCTAGAAAGCAAAAAAAAATTGCCAATGAAAGTCGTACGACCTCCCGAACACGCACTCCGAGGAACGATTTTCGAAAAAAATGCAAAAAAAATCCAAAGCTGCATTTTTTGGTTTTTGGGCCGACATTCCTAGTTTGGAAGGCTCCTGTCGCCTGGTGACCACCACTCCGCCACCTCCGGGCGGCGCTCAGCCTCAGCTCTGTCGGCTCCACGCCCAGGCCCCGGGGGCTCCTTCAGGCACCGCCCCGATCACATGGAGGACCGAGGGCCCTCCACCAGCCCCTAAGGGCTTCCTATCTGTGGCAGCTAGTCATATGCATAACCAAGAGCTTTTCCCTAGCCCCCAATCCACCAGCCCCTGGTCGCACACAGGACCAGGGGCTTTTTTTTTTAAGCCCCCTGGGCTGCTTGTAGGCCATATTGACCATTTTGGAGCACCTTTGACAAAATCGGGTGTAACGTTTGCGTACGGTGTCCTTTTTTCGCAAATGAGATATTATTGGAAAGCTGGTTCTGAGCCTGTTCTGTTGGTGTAGGTTATTTTTTCTGATTATCCTTCAATTTTATTTTACAGGTCCTTGAACTCAAAACTTGTGTTTTTCACTCCAGAGGGCATATTTTTGACTCGGTGATCCTTTTTTCACCATTCTTACAGAATTGGAAAGTTGGTTCAGTCCTCTACACAGATTTGAGGTCTATTTTTATTTTCTATTTATGCATGTTTAGGAATTCTCTCCTTTTGCAATCATTGGGTATTGTAATAAATGAACTGATATAAAGTCCCATCAGGGGGGTTTCTTGCATAATAATCTGATTAGGGTGTGCATGCACTTTGATCTTCATTGTGTTTGATGACGACTCACATGGGTTGTAATATGATTTTTTAGTTTCTTTTGGCCACTTTTTTGTCTTAGCTTGACACATATCAGATTCATTTCGGATCCATCTCAATTTGAGGGCCGTTAAATTTGTGGTTAATGTTCCTGATTCTTTATGGTACTTGTTCCCGTGGAAAATTTTTAGTCTCAGTTTGGCATCGGCATCAAGATTCATAGCTTCCAAATTTTTTCATCATCATATCATCTATTGTTGCTTTATGGATTCCAGGGTTGTTCTCGTTTGGTGTTTTCGAGCGTTTTGTGGCATCGGGTCTGATGTTGCATTATTATGATTCTGATATGGTTTCTTGTAGACAGAAGTATATTTCCTTGCTTTCCGGATTGCGGTTCCAGTGTTACTACACAGTGTTCTTCCAGTGCTTCTTTGCAATAGTCATCGCATTATAGGGGGGGTTGTCCCACTAGGTTTTCCTTCTCTACCTCATTATTGCATTTGTACATGGGTACCTAATTAGACCTTGTTGCCGGGATCCATTCATGTTTTCTTGCATTCATCTTAGTTTTAGGTGCATGCTTATTTAGTCTCCCTAAGTTGCACTTATGGGGGGTGTTAGTGTAATTAATATTTAATTACACTTGCATAACTTTACTTAGGTTTTGCTTAAGTAATAATTAGTTTACTTAATTAATAAGTAAGCTTTATTTAGTTGAGTTTTTTTAGGTCAACATTAGCATTACATACTTTTCTTTTACAAAGCAAATCATCTATTGTAATTTCTAAATTCTAAATAATATCAATTTGCACATTTCATGCAAAGCTCTGATTTTTCAATGTTTTTCTCTTTTGTGGAAGGTGTTTAGGTTTGCATGTCTGATCTTGGTTTCTAACATGGTATCAGAGCCTTGACATGCAACCCCTTCTCAAATTCTGGAGAAAATCATTGTAGAGTCCGTTTGAGGTTCCTCGAGGGTATCATAACTTGAGTTCATTTATGAAATGTCTTGGATCAAATCGGGCATTTCCATTGGATTCAGAGCACTACAGAAAGTCAGGAATGAATTTTTTTTTAAAATTTTGGTCATCGTTGAAGAAATCTGTGAGGGTTTCAAGCTCGGTGATTTTTTGCAAGCTCTGGAGGTAGCTGATTTTTTGGAGCATTTTGAGCATGAACGAAGGTCACCATCACGTTCGCAGTGGCCAAAAACCCTAAAGACGCCTATCGTTTGGTCAATTTTTGAGCACTTGATCCGGAAGGCAAAAAAAAATTGCCAGGGAAAGTCGTACGGCCTCCCAAGCACGCACTTTGAGGCACAATTTTTGAAAAAAATGCAAAAAAAATCCAAAACTGGGTTTTTCGGTTTTCGAGCCGACATTCCCAATTTGGAAGGCTCTCGCCGCCCAATGGCCACCACTCCGCCGCCAATCCGCCACCTCTGGGCGGCGCTCAACCTCAGCTCCGTCGGCTCCACGCCCAGGCCCCAGGGGCTCCTTCAGGCACCACCCTGATCACATGGAGGATCGGGGGCCCTCCGCTAGCCCCTGAGGGCTTCCTATCTGCGACAGCTGGTCATATGGATGACCAAGGGCTCTGCCCGAGCCCCCAATCCACCAACCCCTGGTCGTGCACTAGACCAGGGGCTTTTTTTTTTTAAGCCCCCTGGGCTACTTGTAGGCCATATTGGCCATTTTGGAGCACCTTTGACAAAATCAGGTGTAATGTTTGCGTACGGTGTCCTTTTTTCACAAATGAGATATCATTGGAAAGTTGGTTCTGAGCCCGTTATGTTGGTGTAGGTTATTTTTCTTGATTATTCTTCAGTTTTATTTTGTAAGTCTTTGAACTCAAAACTTATTTTTTTCACTCCATAGGGCATATCTTATGACTCGGTGATCCTTTTTTCGCCATTCTTGTGGAATTGGAAAGTTGGTTCATTCCTCTACATAGATCTGAGGTCTATTTTTATTTGTTATTTATTCATGTTTAGGAATTCTCTCATTTTACAATCATCTTGTATTGTAATAAATGAACTGATATAAAGTTCCATCAGGGGGGTTTCTTGCATAATAATCTGATTAGGGTGTGCATGCGCTTTGATCTTCATTGTGTTTTGATGACAACTCACATGGGTTGTAATATGGTTTCTTAGTTTCTTTTGGCCACTTTTTTGTCTTAGCTTGACACATATCAGATTCATTTTAGATCCATCTCAATTTGAGGGCCACTAAATTTGTGGTTAATGTTCCTGATTTTTTATGGTACTTCTTCCCATGGAAAAGTTTTAGTCTTAGTTTGGCATCGACATCGAGATTCATGGCTTCTAGATTTTGTCATCATCATATCATCTACTATTGCTTTATGGATTCCAAGGTTGTTCCCGTTTGGTGTTTTTGAGTGTTCCGTGGCATCGGGTCTGATGTTGCATTATTATGATTTCGATATGGTTTCTTGTAGACATAAGTATATTTCCTTGCTTGCCGGATTGTGGTTCCAGTGTTACTCCACAGTGTTCTTCGAGTGCTTCTTTGCAATAGTCATCGCATTGTATGGGGGGTTGTCCCACTGGGTTTTCCTTCTCTACCTCATTATTGCATTTGTACATGGGTACCTGATTAGGCCTTGTTACCGGGACTCGTTCATATTTTTTTGCATTCATCTTAGTTTTAGGTGCATGCTTATTTAGTCTCCCTAAGTTGTACTTATGGGGGGTGTTAGTGTAATTAATATTTAATTACACTTGCATAACTTTACTTAGGTTTTGCTTAGGTAATAATTAGTTTACTTAATTAATAAGTAAGCTTTATTTTGTTCAGCTTTTTTAGGTGAACATTAGGGTTGCATACTTTTCTTTTATAAAACAAATCATCTATTGTAATTTCTGAATTTTGAATAATATCAATTTGCACATTTCATGCAAAGGTCTTCTTTTTCAATATGTTTCTCTTTTGTGGAAGGTGTTTAGGTTTGCATGTCTGATCTTGGTTTCTAACACAATATTCATTAGCAAAAAAGTAAAGGTTAGCCCACATTCATCACCAAATTAAGCCCAAACAATTATCATAATCTCTTAAAATCTCATAAGCATGAATCTTTAAAACAACTCGGGATTTTCACTTCTTCATGAAAATCATGCCAAGAGGGAAATTTGGGGATTTCATGACCAGGTGGAAATCGGCAAGGAAAACACATCTATCACCCAAAAATAATTAAGTAACATTATAGCTCAAGAGATGGAAATATCCCACCTTTAATTAATCAAACCAATCATGAAATTATGCAAATCAATTCATCTATTTCCATAATTTTCTCGTTTTCAGAATGTTTCAGGAATTTCCATTCGGGACGAAATTTAGTGAGGTTATCCTAACTTTCACATTTATAGGAATTCTCAAGAAATAACAAGGGCAATGGGAATTTCAGAGTTTTCCGAGGGCGAAGGAATTCCACGAGGTACCTAAAATCTTCAAAATTTTGAATTCTTCATAGTTTTTCCCAAATTGATCGAACGATCACAAATTTGGGATTTGGCTCGGGTTATTTTATTCACTTCAAATCGTTCATATATGATTTAGACTTATTACACATTCAATCACATTCCAATTAATTGTTCTAGCAAGAAATTCTAAACACGCAACCCTAGGGCTCCGCCATGAGCAACCAATTAAATCTTCAACACACTCAATCAAATAAATGAAACCATAATCAATTCCAAGACTCTCAAAGGCATGCCATGATCAAAGACAAATGGAAAAATGACCACTCAAAATCACACTCAGATCGCCAATCAATCAAATACATAGAACCCTATATCCATCGAACCAAATCACCATCACGCACATCACCAAGTTCAAAGACTAACTCTAATAAGGATCGACACTATGAACTATCAATTCCATGGAGAATTGCGACATTAACACTTAGGAGAGGCATCGAAATTAAAAGGTGACAACCCTAGTTTAATCACAGACCTCCCAATACACAGAAACCCAATGATAGAATACGCATGACATAATAAAACCACACATACTTGTCAATTAAAAGAAAGGCATCATGTACATACCATGGATGAAGCAAAACTCGAGAGGACAATTACTGGTAGCACACTTCAAATCCCACGTAGATGCGAATGAGACCAAGAAAAAATCACCAACCAACAATCCACAGCTCAAACAATCCAGTTCACACGAATCTCCCTTATGACCAAACTCTTTCAAATTCATTGTGAGACAAATAATACCAATTTTCCAACATAAATCCCTCACAATCCTATTAAATGCAAGTTGCAGCATTCATATGACAAACATAAATGAAGTGAAATGACCGCTTAATAGCTACTTTGGGAATTTGAGGGAACGACGGAAGTCGAGGATTCGAAAACTTCAAAGAAGTTTGGAGAATACCATCAGATACAGAATTATGCGAGATGCTAAATTCTCTTAAATGTAATAATATGAGTAGTAACCATCAGGTATCCGAGATGTCGACATAAATCAGAGATTTCTGCATACCACCCCAAGAGATCACTCGCACAGGAAAGATAAGAATTCAAGCATGTTTCAAAGTGGCCAAACCTTCACAACCAAAGGATTACAAGTGCCCAAGACCAAAGACCAATCCAAGAGGCAAGACCATAGAAAAAAATAAAAGATAGAAGAAAGAGGATCCCTATTTTTAGTGGGGCATGTGCGTAAAAACTACACAACAAGTACCCAAGTTGATGGAAAAAATGGCATAGATGACCCTCTCATCTTTACCTATTATTGGGGTAGCAACCTGCATCATTCTTAATCCTGAAGCATCAATTGTGAGATGAGAGCGGACTCTTAGCTTCTCTTCTTTCTTTGTCCTCATTTGCGCTCGAGCCAATATGGCCTCCAATCTAGCTTTGGGATCCATGGGGATGAGAGCCTTCTTCAGAAGTTTCTTTTCCAACCAATCTAGCATCCAAACTCCCCCTTTAGGTGACTCTTGGTCGCTTTCCTCTTCTTGGAGCCACTTTTCTTCACGACCCAAGGGCTCTTGCTCATTCTTCTCTTCTTCATCTAAATCCGTGATTTGTATAGCCTTTTCTGTATTTGTCTTGGCGGAGGTTATGTTCTCTTTAGAAACTTGTTTCTCCTAAGTAATTCTCTCCTCTTGGTGCTCGAGCTCATGGTGCTCAAATTCAGGGCTCTTGGTTGGGGCATCTTCTAATTTTCCCTCTTCTTTCTCTTCTTGTTTCTCCTCAGAGAATACCTCCTTTTCTTGAGGAGGGCCCTTTTCTTGGCCAGTCTTTGGAGGCTCCTGGGGAATCCACATTTTCTTCAGAATCTACTTTTATTTTAGACGGAGGCATCTCTAACTCGACCTCTTAACCTACATTTTCAAGTTGTTGGGACAAAAACTCTTCCAATTCCTAACCTTAGGTCTCGATCACATATTTTGCATTGAGAGCTTCAACACCCTCCTCTGAAGATTGAGACTCATCGTCAAGAGTCATCACCATATCAAGATTGATTGTTAGCCCGCCCTCTAGATGTTCAAGATAAGGGTCATCAAACTCCTCCATTATGATTTTTCCATCTTCTTTCTAGCGTTTCTCCATTCCTTCAGAGATTCTCATCATGGCTTCCATTGTCGGTGGCTCGAGAGATGGCGGAGGAATAGGCAATCCGACAGTGATTTGGGCCATCAAGGCCTGTATAGTAGAATTCATTATCACCCCAAAGATTTATGAAGGAACACCCTACATATACTTGGTGAAGGCTTTTGGTGGGCTAAGCTAAGGGATAGTGGTAGTGGTAACTATAGGCACATAGGTGGAGAGGATAGGAAGTGAAGGAGGCAACAAGGAGGTCGAAGGTGGGGATGTAGTAGCTGAGGAGGAATCAAGTACTACCATGAGAGTTGTTGGCGGAGTGGATGAGAGGAAAAATAAGATGTCCACCACGGGTAGAGATGAGACAAGCAACACCAATGAGGCAATAGGTGGTGGAGTGGCAGCGATGGTAGTGGTAGCGATGGGAGCAGAAGTGACCAATGGTGAACGCGACTGTTCAATTTCTTGTTCTTCTTCTTCTCCCTCATGTTGAGAGTCCTCCTGAATGGTGGGAATTTCTATAGAAAATCCTCCCGTCTTCTTGGATTTCTTAGAAGGATCTCCCTCGGTGGTCTTTCTTGAGTAGACCTTATGTTTAGGATGGCACTTAGGCACCTCCTTCCTCTTTTTGGATCTTGTGGCTGGGAGAGACTTTGGTGCTTCCTCAGTAGATGTGGCAATAGTCATGCTATTAGTTTCACTTGAGAGCTCATCTTTGAGCTCGCCATAAGTTAGATCTTCTCCCCACACCTTAAGTTGTGCAACTTGGGCATCTACCCATTGTTTTGTCCTATCCACGACTGGTTGTGTTATAGCATGAAGGTCATTGACCTCTCCCTCATTCCAATCTATCAGTGGTAGTGGCAAGTTAGCCACAACATCAAATCTCGGATCAAGGACAATATCATCCTCCTCAACTACCTAGTTCGACATTGGAAACAACTTGATTGTCTTGATGAACTGGGTCGTTAGACACATATAACATCTCATTCTTACCTCCTTGTCATCCTGACAATTAGCCTAGAAGTATTCTAGGTGTGACAGATGGGCATACTACTTCCCAACATGTTTCTTCAATTTTCCGTAGGGATCCATCCTCAACCTAGCTATGTGGAGGTCCAAGTTATATTCCACAATCTCCTTCTTAGAGTAATCTGCACAATATCCAACGGGACATGAATACATTGCTTGTCCGAATGTAAGCAGGTATGGAACGACTTCTCAGTGCTTGTTGCTCAGCAAAGCATGAGCATTCTTTATCTGCCTAGTGACTCCTAGTAGAACCATTTTGTCATTGGGGTAGCATGATAGTTTCTAAGGTTTATTGGAGAAACCTTTCTTTCTTAAGTATGTGAATTGAGGGAACTGTATGAACAAGTACCCAAACCTTTGAATAAATTCCTTGGTGCTATGTGTAACTCGTCTTTCAAAATCACCCCCAAGAAGCCGGATGATATGCCCAATAAAGGCATTAAATACCCTCAGATAATCCTTCTTAATGTTCCTGTACTGTATTTGAGGATATTTGTCATAGATTTTGAGGTCTTGGCTAGGGTCTGGGTTGTGTTCAATGGCAAGTCCCTTGTATGGAAATGTGTCGGCCAACATGTAGACTAAGTATGAAGTCATGTAAAATTGGTGGGTCTTCTTACCAACCATCAACTGGCTATGGAGGTTGTCACTAATTATCTTCACCCAATGGAATTTGGTGTTGCCCCTGATGATCTCTTCTATAAAGTAGAACATACATTCTTTAAAATAAGTGGCAGTTGGGAGGCCCATTACCCTGCTAAGCAGAGTGACTAGATCGTGATACTCCTCGTGAAAATTGCTCTTGAAGAGCTCTTGAGGTACTTTGGCAGTGCTTCCCCTCTTGTCCTTCAATAAATGTTGGTTGATTAACTTCTTACAGGCTAGGGGTTCTACTTTCCACATGCTTTCAACATCCTCCTTCTTAGTCTCTTCCATTTTGTCATAGGTAGGATGTGAAAAGCATGGCCTATGGAACTAGCATAAAGGTCTGCCAATACCCTATCGTCATGGTCTATAATTTTCTTGTTGTTGTGGTAACATTATCTATAGGCCATCACTAATTATGGGGCAACAAGTGCAAGAGGGAAACCGGTTGCCTTGTCGAGGCCACTTTTCCTGATTTTCAGAGCATTGGTGTTTTCGGGTTGACTTTTACCCTTTGTCTGAATTCGTCCATGTTGACATGCCCGATGTTGGTATATGATATCATGCCCCATTCTAAGGCAATCTTAGAGGTGATATCAACCCCTTGGAATTGGTACTTCATTTAGTCTTTATCTTCTTTGTCCCTGGGTGCTTTATTAGCCTTTTTCCCTTTCTCTTTCTCAATGGATGCTCCTGATGGTCTCGCAACCGATTCCATAAATCCTGCACAAGAAATGACAATAAGCATATTCATGTGTAAAACCAAGGGAGCGTTAGCGAAATCCTACAAAATAGGGGTCATATCAAGCATTTCATCACAAAAGATCATAATACTCATTAAAGTTCATCATTTGGTGCTTGTTAGGGGCATTTTGAGCAATGCGGGCCCAAGAATGTGGGTTTCCTTGGGTTGGTGGTTGTTTGGAGCTTCGTCGTTGAAAAATGGCAGCCAAGAGGTGGAGACCCACATACATAATTCTGCCATGTGGGACCCGTAAAGGGCACGAACGATTCAAGATAATTTTCTTGAGGTTTGACATCCAAAAGTTTGCGGGTAGGAAGATGCAAGACCACCATATAATAGATGTTTCAAAGATGACAGTTAGGAGGCAATGGCCTATCCATGGCAGTCTGCAAATTTGGGCCCACAAAGGAGTGTTCATCACTTATCATTTCGGTCGGATGGCAGAGAGCGAAGCGGACCCCACAAGGCATGCGACGGGTAGGACACAACTGTTTTGAAAATGGCGATCATGAAATGGTGGGCCACAGATGGAAGCCCTCAAAGGTACACCCGCAACATGAAGAGTTAGTCATTTTATGTTTTGAAGGTTCGACGGAAAGAGTGGGGTCGGTACCCGCACTCTGGGAGGGCAGACATCATCGATCATTGGGAAACGATGGTGACCACAGGGCAAACCATAGATGGCGGCCCGCAAGGGGTGGCCTGCAAGGGGTCAACACTTAGCTGATTTCAGGGGTAGTGTCCAAAACGACGAGGATGGTTGTGGGGGCTAAAGGGCAGGCAGATGGGTTAGCTTCGTCGTTTGGGTTTAGGTGTTGTCAACAGCAGTGAAGGGTGAACGAAGGTCCACGGGGAATGGCCCACAAAAATATTAGCTGCGTGAATGTTTGCCTAATGATGAAAGGTTTGGCAGGGTTCATGATAAGAGAAGGAGGCATAGGATGACCGTTCAAAATGATGGTGAGGCAAAGGCCCATCTACATGGAGTGGCCTGCACAAGCGGACCCGCAATGGTTGACAATCGGGCTTGATTTTGCTTAAGTGTTCAGCTTCTTTCAAATGACGATCGGGAGGGTGTGGGCCATGAAGGTCCCACGACCTTGGTTAAGAATGGTCATAGCAAGGTCTAGTTCCGCACAGGCACTTGGAGCTTGGATTTTAACAGTTTTCAAATTTCTAGTTTATGGGTTTGTGTGGAATAAAGAGGTCTTTCAGCCGCTTTAAAATTTCAATGATTTTCTTTTAAAATTTAAGATGTTTTGAAAAATGTAACTCAAGGTATGCGGGCACGAAGGAAATGAAAAACTCACCTGGAAATCCCAAATAAATGATGAAACTCTAATTTTGGGACATCCACGAGATCTCGTGGTGCGAAGGCAATAGAGGCAAGAGGTGCACTGAAAAATTTCAGAGGGAATGTCGGTGAAAATAACATCTCAACCTTGCTATTTGTAAGAAAATTGAAAATAAATGCCAACATTAAATGTTGTACGACAGCTGGTTGGGGTTGGTGAATGATGGTTTTGAAATGAACAAAGGTGGGAAATGCGGGCTCCAAGGGGCGAAGGGCACCAAAGGGTTCATCGTTCGAGATTTTGCGACAGGGCCACGACGGATGATGCAGGGCCCGCCATTCGAGCGGATGTCCTAAGATGATCACCATCAAAATGATGAACACAAGGCGACAATCCGTAAGGAGTGGCCCGCAATGGTGGACCCACCAAAGGCAAAGGACACCAGTCTAAGAAACGAAGGGAAAACTCCCAAGGAAAGCCTGTAGAGGTTAATAACTCAGAATTTTCAAGGGTGGTGAAACTTGGTCAACTTGATATGATGACTTTAGGGTGCATGACCACTTTGACGCTTCGAAATAGGGGCACACAAAATGAGGTGAAGGTAAAAAGTTACCCGGTGAAGGAAAACAAGGAGGGTCCCTGTTTCAAATGGGGTGTGTGTGCTATAGCCACAACAGGTTGTAATATATGTGATTCCCATCTACCTAATGTCCTTGTTTTCTTTTCCAACAAATAAGAATCAATAATTAAATCCATGCATGAGAAAATTATTCTGGAAAGTATTCACAAAGAAAAATAGGATACCTTTGATTACCTAGGAAAATATTTGCAAGACCAAAGAAACTAGTGATGTTGGTTTGAAAGACCTCCTCAAATAGAACAAGGCATTATGAGAAAAGCTAATTTAGAAAATGCATACAAATAAGGGTGCCAAGTGGGTAAGGATTCTTCAGAATAAGTACTTGAATAATGATGTTGAAAATAGCATTTTAACAACAACAAACCTTCCCCAAGATTCGAGGATCTAGAACTTCACGAAGGATTGTAGAACTCTCATAAAAGAATATTTTTAACCTAGGATATTTATGATGGAAATTCAGCCCTATTTTGGGAATATTCATGGGGGGGTCTCCTTAGTTTGGATAGCCTTATAAACATTGGGAAAAAAAAGAGACACTTAACCCAAGTTTGGGGTACAAAGGTTAGAGATTATATGCAGGTTTATCTTAAGGATGGGCTTCCAAAATGGAAATGGAAGGACCTAAGGTCATACGGTCTACCTAAAAATGAGAGAATACAACTGCAAGACATAATTGACAACAATTTAATCATCATCCTGGAAGGAAAGGATATAATAGTATGGGCATGATCAAAATCAAGGCAATACAATGCAAAATATGGTTACTAAACCTTGGTCAAACACAAACTAGCCACTTCCCTTCCTTTACATCTCTACTAGCATAAGCATTGCCTACCCAAGGAAAAAATATTTGCATGGGTAGTGCTACAAAATAAGGTATTAACAACATACAAGTTTGTAAAACTAGGTTGTCAAGGTTCAACAAGATGTGTTCTTTGCAAGGATAATGAAGAAAATGTGAGCCATATTTTTCTACAATTCCCATATAATTAGGAATATTAGAATTGTATATGTGCTAAACTTGGTTGGGCCAGTGCATTGCCAAATGCCACACTTAGCTTATTCAAATCCTAACCAATTTTAAAGAAGAATGACGTATTTGCAAATCTATGGACAACCAATCCCTCAATCTTGGTCTCAAAATTGTAGAAGGAAGACAATAGAAGAATCTTCCAAGAGAAAGAGATAAGCCTCCAGTCCTTTCTTAAAATATCAAAGCTACCATTATTGAATTAAGTACTAGTAGAATATCAGAGTAGAACACTCAAAATAAATCTTTCACAAAATGGGATATAAAAATGAGGACGACTTGGTTTGGGTTGAGAACTCCTCTGATAGTGGGAGATGGTAGGAAGATGTCCCAAATTAAAAGATAAGCTTCTTCTTGGATTCCACCTTCTGAAGGTTGATACAAAATGAACTTTCATGGGGCTTCTTGAGGTAATCTGAGCACTTCAGGAGCTAGTTGTATTGTTAGAGATTTGGGTGGATAATTAGTGTTAAAATTCTCAAAATCTCTTTTGATAGGGACCAATAATATGGTAGAATTCCAGGCCCTAGTGGAAGGCCTACAACTATGTCAAGAACTAAAAATAAAAAAATTGAAGTTGAAGAAGACTCAACCATAGTGGTGAATGTAATTAGAACTAGGAAAGTTGCAAATTGGAAATTGAGTGCACTTCTAGATAAGGCACTAGCTACATTCAATCATTTCAATAACTACTCAATCTCTCATATTCATAGAGAAGCTAATGTCGATGCCAATTTTTTTACTAATATTGGGGTAGACGGACATAATAAAAAATTATTAAAATACTCACTCATAATTTAGTAAGAACATGTTGTATGGATGTAACAAATATTTTACAATAAACCGGCTTGACCCCAAAGACAAATTAAATCTGCACAATAGTTGATTAAAATCCTTCAATGCTCATATGGATTGGTGGCATCAAAGGAAAGAGTGATAGTATGATGAAGGATTATTAAATAAATAACATTTATAATTGGCTTATAAGTGGGGTTGATGAATATGCGAAGATGTTGGCATTTTCATTCATTTGGTAGCCAAGAAAAATTTCATGTTTTGAGCTAATGGACACTCCCATTTGGTTACCAACTTGAGAAGGAAAATTCCCTTCCTAGGCATCATCATAGACACCAGGCTAAAATTTGTCTTCACACTGATGACTAATTGGTGGTGGAAACAATTAAATTAGTTCTTGTTTGAGAGTTCTTGACTATAGATGAGAAGTATCAGGTCAACCCAAACATAACCTCAAGGTTTGTTATAGCCTTAATGGATTTGTAGACCTCCAAAGGTGTGATGTTGGTATTGGAAAGACTCCTAATCAATCTCGAATACTTGGGTGTAATTAAAGATATCATTTCTATCTCATAGTTGGGATTGGTGTTCCAAGGCCCAAGGATCTATAAAATATCTTCATACTAGGCATCACAGTGCATCATTGCCCTTTGATTCCCAATGTGAAAGGTGAGGCTCTTTGGAGTCACAAAAACAGGGCACTACAGTGAGAAATTTTCCCTAGAAAGATGCTTTATTTGGAACCGGTAATAAACTTCAACTGGGTGGGGGACTTCATCGCATACCTTCAATCTGAAGTCATCGAGTAAAATAGAATTCTATTAGTTCTTTTACTTTTGAGTTTTGCCAATGTTTTGCAAAAATCAATCAAAATATATGCGATCAGCAATAACTCTGTAATTTGGGCATTGCATGGCCTACATTCTTATATGGGGTTTTGGGAACATATGCCTTGTATGGCAAACCAAGGAATTTTTATTGGTATATTACAAGGGCTTCACGAAGCCATATATGCAAAATTGTTGTAAGTAGGAAAAAATCGATCTTCTCTACTACTTGTAGGGTAACTAAAATGTAATACCTTTTTATTTTTAATGGAAATCCTTCTTACATAGAAAAAGAAGAAGAAGAGGAGAAGATTTGTAGCAGACCCTCAAGGAGATTTATGACATATTTATAGCAAAATTTCAAGGAGATTTATTGCATATTTATAGCAGATTTTTGAGGAGATTTATGACAAAATTTTGAGGAGATTTATAGCTGACCTAAGAGTAGATTTTCTTCAAACATTTAAGGTAGATTTATAGTAGACATTGTGTGTGATTTGGAGTAGACCTTTATTGGATATTTATATCAGTGATTCTTCCATACATCATCTTGTTTGTCTTTTTTCTCTCTTTTGGAGAGGAGTTTTGTCCCATTAGGTTTTCTCCCTTTCTCTATTTGTGAGGGATTGCATTGTAGATGAGTACCTAACATGGCCTCATATTCAAGACTCGTAGTCATAGTCTCTTTGCATAGTTTGCATAATAATATTCTCCCTAATTTTGACTTAAGGGGGTGTTGGTGTGAATAATTGTCTTGTACCTAGTTAATTTCCTTACTAGGTACTTAGGGGACATATTCACATGTTAGGTTTACTTAGGATTATAAGATTCCTTCTAGAAGTCTTAGTTACCATTTCTAGATCTTATATTATCCTAGGTTTTTATGAATTAGTTGTCTCGTGACAGGATTAAGAAACTTTTCATGGTATCAGAGCTCCTGGGGGTGTTGAGGAGTCACCATTAACTCCAACATGGTATCTTATATATATTTGCATATTCAATCTACAAAGGTTTTAGTTGTCAAATCCAAGGGGTAGCTAAATTTTTGAGACACTTTGGGCCAAAATAGACCCTTCCATCATGTCTGAAAGGTCTGAAAACCTAAAGATTGACTGTCAAAACATAAAAATCAGACACTTTGTCTTAGGGCCATCAGTGGATCTTTTTGCAAAAAATCATCATTGAAAAAATTGTTTTGTTGCATAGTGAACGATGCCACATCACAGGTCTACAGAAGGGTCGTTGTCGCCAAAATATTCCAGAGCATCAAAAAATTCATGGGTGAATATTCTCTATGCATTATTTATGTAGGTCTATGGACAACATACTTTTTTTGCGGTAGGTATTCGTTAGACTAGTCAAATCATATGAATTGTCATTATTTTTTGAGTTTTAAATTTATTAAAAAATATTTTAATTTTCGTTGGCGTCTGCCCTTGGTCTCGACATAGTCGAGCATAAGGATATATTATAGCACCATGGGCTTATTATGGGCAGTGTGGTGACCGTCAACCCACTAGTTAGGTGGATCCACCCATATCTACTTCTTAGGAGGTGATGCAATAGTGCTATTTAAAAAAAACCTGCAACGCTAACCTTGGAGCAGTCTATCATGTGGTGACCAGTAGCCTGGCCATAGGGGCTTATTTTGTCCCTCCAAGACCTAAAATAGGGCTTTTTTCAAATTATAATAACTTTCACTCAAAGAGGCCAATTTTTTGAAACGAAATATTGCCGAAAAGAAAATTTTCTAATTTTTCTAGTGGTGAAGGTGTATTCTAAGAATTTTGTAGTTTGATGCTTATTTTTCTTGCTTGAAGCCAGACCTTACTTTTCAACCTCCAAGGTCATAAATTTTTGCTCTGAACTCCGTTTTTAGCAATTCTTGTAGCATTTTTAAGGTATTAAGGAGAATTTCAATTTTGTACATGCACTTTTTGTAGATTTTTTCCCAAATTTTCATAATTTTAGTTTGAATTCAGATTGGTGTTTGCATAAGTTGTTGTAAATTTGAAAATAAATTGGCATTTGCTTTGTGACAAAGAGGTTAATTGCTTGTATTGTGAGGGTTAATTGTTGTTACTCTATTGTACTTTATGATTTTATCATGGATTTTCTAAAAGTTGTACTTCTAACTCCATATAATTATCATGAATAAAAATCATAAATGAAGATTTTATTGCTAAAATTGAAGTTGTAAAGAATCACATTTGGCACATATGTAGAACCCATTAGCACTAAAGAAAGAAGAAAATGGTTTGATAGAAGGGATGAAGCCCTTGGTACTCTTATTTTGTCTATTTCTCTAGATCTTAGATATCATGTTGCATCTTGTAAACATCCTAATGATGTTTGAATTACTTGTTGAAAGAAAACCAATAAACTGATAGGGGGGTGAATTAGTGTATGCAATTTTTTACCAAATTAAATCAATAGACAAGATCAAAGATCACACACATAGAAGGCACCAAACATACATGGAAAACCCAATGTGGGAAAAACCATGATGAGAATAGCTGCTAGGATCTATTGTCCTAATCCTAACTCACATTAAAAGATATTACATATGTTTTATAAGCTCCAACATACATGTACATTGACACCCAAGACAATGTTTTGAGGCACCAACCTCCTAGTACACTGCACACCTAAGACAATTATTTGAGGCACCAACCTCAAGGTACACTACACACCTAATTGAGCACCAATTTAATATTTTTGAGGCACCAACCTCTACAACATTGCAAGTTCATAAATGTTGATACCTTTTCTTCTTCAACCTGAGAATGCACCTTTTCAATTCATTAATCTGAGCTCTCTTCCTCTGCTCTAAACTTCTCTCAATTCACCATTATCTTGATCATCACAATGATAGATTTTCAATCATAACCATATGTTCTGCCACCAACTTAAAATTCCATGCAATTTAGTAACCTCTGTGAATTTGAATAATCTATATGTATGTCTCCACTATCCACATGAAATGTCAGAATTGTATTTTTAGCAACCACTCATGCCACTATTCTGACCATGATAGTAACTATTTTTATAGTTACATCAACCCTAACTATTTCACAGTCCCTTGAAAACCATCGCTTTTATTATTTTTCAAAAATACATTTAAATCGACTTCAACTCTGTAACTACCCGTCAAATTTTTTCTTCTAGAAGTAGTTATTTGCACACTTTGAATATCAGCCATTGATCTTTCATTTTTTGAAATGATCTAATGATCATCATTCAAACACCTCAACTTTAAAATGCATCTGTTAGATAAGATCTCCTTTGAATTAGCATCTTTGATCTATATCACATACCATATACTTAGCACATTTTAGCTTTTTGCTTGAAGAATTGAAATCATGATGTACATGAGCTATGCAATACAATGAACGATTTCCACACGTTATTGCTACATCATCATGGAAATGCACTGACATACGACATTCCTACAGAGCTAGAACAGGGACCCACAATACTTTCTGCGGAATGGTGAAAATTCACCATCTGTCCTACATACATTATGTTAACATGTGGTTCCATATTACATCAATGAAAACTTTACCTTGTTAGAGAAGGAAAAAAAATGCAATGTGAATAAATTATGTGATGTAACAAAAATCGTTGATCTCTACCATCTCTTTGCATTAACCGTTGATTTTCTAAAGAATGTATTGTACAACACAATTTCCCTCAAGTTGATACAAACATAAAATGTGATATGAAGAGATGTAGCACTGTAATGATATTTTGACACGTACTCTCTGAGTTTTAGGGTTTATAAGACATCACATAGCACAATTTAGCTACGTGCTATGGAAAGTGAAAATGTGATGCTATGTTAGTTGTCTGGTCTACAAGCTCTGATCACAACGGTTGATCGAGCTAGGCTAAAATATTAAATACATGTCATACTTAAGAAACTTTAGTACACTGTTGAGCCAATAAACACTAGGACGAGAGGTTGGTAACATAATGATTTTGAAGGCTTAAGTTATAACTTAAGCAACCAAAAAATGACTATTTCCAATCAACTGAAGAATAGAAAATATGTGAGCACTATGACTAAAACCCTTAGGATTTTACTGAGAAACCCTAGTAATGGTTGAGAGCAAAGATAATTTAATCCTTACATCACTACTTATAATTTGGACTTGCAGATCATACTTCTGAAATAACCTTGAAAAAACCATATCAGATCTTCCATTTTTTTTCTCCACAAAACTCTGAAAACAATCTCTGTAAAAGCAAGACAACTTTTCATGACAATATTGCAACTTTTCAAAACATACTAACAACATGATTTTCTCTCCATCAAAATTTACCATGTTTCCTAGGACTAATCCTTTGACATCAATGACCATCATGGCTTACCCTTTGAAATCAATTATAGTAATTCCAACACTACCATAGAGAGTCTACTGGGTAAGCCAGAAAAAATGGGGAAATTTAAGTTGGAGAATGAACTTATGAGTCTCAATACTTCAGATTTTGACAATATCTAAGACTTATTCTCTAATCTTAATTCTCTTAGACTACAGTTATCTACTTGTGGGATCACTAAAGAAGATGAGAAATTGATTCTTTCTATTCTTTCTAAGCTAGGTACTGAATATTCTGTGTTTGTTTCTACATTTTATGCTACAATGGATGCCCTTGGAAATGCATAAAAAATGCATTCTCTTGATGAATTTTCAACTTAGCTCACAAGGGAACAAGCAAAGTTGGAACACATGGGCACATTTAAGCCTTCCTAATCTCATTCTCTTCTTGCAAAGGATCTAAAGGATTCAGGTGGAAAATGTAAGAATCATAATAAGGACCCCAAGTCAAATGAGCAAGGCAAAGATTCACCTTCACCAAGCACTCCTGAGTCCACTCCCTCTTCTAAAGAGGAATCATCTAAAAAGAATAAGTTGAAATATGCATATTGTAAAATTCTAGGACATGATGAGCATAGATGTTATGATAAGAAGATTGATAAACTAACACACCTTCTTCAAGATAACAACACCCCACTACCCTCATGAGTGTCTTCTTCTTCTTCTTCAACATCTCAATTGACATATCCTATATCATCTCAGTCAGGGAATACAATATCTACAACTAGGCTATAAAAAATGAAAGGAAAAGCACTCTTGGCCTCTAAAAGTCCTGAATCTAGTAGATGGCTTCTTGATTCTGGGGCATCTCATCATATCGCATCATCTATGGGGATGCTCTCTTCTTTTGAGCCTTGTAATTCAACTAATATTTTGATGGGTAGCAATATTTATATGAAGGTATGTGGGAAGGTTTATATTGGCATGGGGGAAGGCACTTTTAATGATGTACTTTTTATTCCTTCCTTATCATTAAATTTCCTTTCTATTTATAAAATTACTCATAGTGGACAAGGTAAAATAGTTGAGTTCACTCTTGATAGAGTCTACATAAGGGACTTGGTGGTGCAGGAGCACCTATTTGCTTTCAAGCCTCCATGAGCCCATATTGTATAAATTCATTAAATTAGGTGTTTTAATCTTGTAATAAGGTTTAATGATCCATTTTATATATGTTTTAAGTCATTTGGAGTCATTGATGAAGGTTTGGTGTCATTTAGTTGAAAAAATGAAAACATTGTCAAAAGTTGTCAAATGTTGTCATAACAACTTTTCTTGTTAAATGACAACTTTTTAAAAGTTTGTTAAAAGTTTTTAAATGGTAGTTGTAGGTTGGTTGGAGAATAACTTGATTTTTCAAGTATAAAAATGGGCCTCCAAGTCGAAATGGGGGGTGGAATATACTTTTGAACAAGGATATATGAAGGAAGGCATGAATTTTTCTGCAATTTTCAATGTTCTGTCCTGTTTTTTTATATGGTATGGTTTTGTGTGAAGTTTTACAGATCTGAAATTGATTTTTATTGGTAGAGGAATGAACTAGCTTTAATTTTCAATTGGTTTGGTGGTTTTTTATTAAGTTTGGAGAAAGTTATGATCATTTTACCATTGGCAACCCTTTGGGATTGTTTTCTCTAAACGTTGCAAGCTGTTACAAAGAATGGTACATATTGTGAAGATAAAATAATAATGTAAAACCTTTTGGAAATTTCAGATATGTGAATCTTGTTTCATTTGATTCAATTATCATCAAATTTAATTAAAAATTGAATAAGTTATGACAATTTTGGTGATGGCAGTTTTGAACATTGCCTAGGGTTTGCAGTTTTGGGGAAAATGTAATAACTTTATTTTCCACCATTGGATCTTTATAAAAATTGGAAGGAAGGTCTATAATTATGTTATTTGAAATCTCACTAAAGGTATTGGCTTCATTATTTCTTTTATGGAAGTTATTAATGACTGTTTGTTGCATTAAATTGTGGGCTACCATGGCTATGTTTCTAATGTGATCTAGAATGCACTTAATAATTCTTTGAGATGAGTAATTTTATGAAATTTGTGAAGTAAATGGAATGTTGAGTTGTGAATCCTTTTCTATGCATCATAGTGGTATCAGAGCTTGAAGATGCTCTGGGAAAGTTGTTTGCGGTTTGTGTGTGTGGTTGTTTGCAGGTTGAGGAAGGAACCTGATTGCCTGGGTGAGGCAAGGTGAAGTGGAAGCAAGGAGAGACTTGCTTGTGAAGATGGAATTTTTGAGAAGATGTTGGCAGGCTAAGGATTCACGAAGGAAGAAGGAAAGAGAGGAAAAGGAAATGAGAAAAAAGGAAAGAAAGAAGGCAAGAAAAATAGAGTTTGAGAAAGCCATGGAAGATATAAGCCAAAGGTTGGAAAGATTAGACAAAGAACACCAAATTCTTAAGGAAGCACAAAGGAGTTGTAATATACCAATGCCAAAGAGGTTAAGATGGCCTCTAAAGAAGATTATGCAGAAGAAAAGACAATAGAAGAAGGCAGCAAATTCAGTCAAAGATGAAGAAGATGATTTGTGGAAAAATTTTGCATCCACTGAAGAAGAATGGGATAGTAAGATTGGTTATGGACAAGTCAAGAAAGAGGAAGAGGAACTCATCAAAGTAGAAGAAGATAAGGACATTGAGGTTGCAAGTGAATTGATTTTGAAGGGGAATTATATTAATAAGTTGGTCATAGGTGAAGAGGAGTTTGAAGCACAAGAAGAAAAGGAGGAGACCTCAAGGTCTCCATATTTTGTTTCTGATTTTTCATTGGATTATGTATGTGCAGGTCATGAAGGACAAAGTGAAGTGTATGATGAATTGATAGAGTTTTGGGAACTCCAAGTTGCAAGGATCATTGATAGAAGAAGACATAAGAAGAATAAAAGGAAGAAAGGACCAAATATTATTGCAAAGACAAAGGAAAAAGTGCAAAGTAACTAGAAGACAAGGAATAAGACAATTCAAAGGGGCTTGAATTATTTTGCCCTTGGGAGTTTGGTGTAGGAGCACCTATTTGCTTTCAAGCCTCCATGAGGCCATATTGTATAAATTCATTAAATTAGGTGTTTTAATCTTGTAATAAGGTTGAATGATCCATTTTATATATGTTTTAAGTCATTTGGAGTCATTGATGAAGGTTTGGTGTCATTTAGTTGAAAAAATGAAAACATTGTTAAAAGTTGTCAAATGTTGTCATAACAACTTTTCTTGTTAAATGACAACTTTTTAAAAGTTTTTTAAAAGTTGTTAAATGGTATTTTTAGGTTGGTTGGAGAATAACTTTATTTTTCAAGTATAAAAATGGGCCTCCAAGTCGAAATGGGGGGTGGAATATACTTTTGAACAAGGATTTATGAAGGAAGGCATGAATTTTTCTGCAATTTTCAATGTTCTGTCCTGTTCTTTTATATGGTACGGTTTTGTGTAAAGTTTTACAGATCTGAAATTGATTGTTATTGGTAGAGGAATGAACTAGATTTAATTTTCAATTGGTTTGGTGGTTTTTTATTAAGTTTGGAGAAAGTTATGATCATTTTACCATTGGCAACCCTTTGGGATTGTTTTCTCTAAACGTTGCAAGCTGTTACAGAGAATGGTACATATTGTGAAGATAAAATAATAATGTAAAACCTTTTGTAAATTTCAGATATGTGAATCTTGTTTCATTTGATTCAATTATCATCAAATTTAATTAAAAATTGAATAAGTTATGACAATTTTGGTGATGGCAGTTTTGAACATTGCCTAGGGTTTGCAGTTTTAGGGAAAATGTAATAACTTTATTTTCCACTATTGGATCTTTATAAAAATTGGAAGGAAGGTCTGTAATTATGTTATTTGAAATCTCACCGAAGGTATTGGCTTCATTATTTTTTTTATGGAAGTTATTAATGACTGTTTGTTGCATTAAATTGTGGGCTACCATGGCTATGTTTCTAATGTGATCTAGAATGCACTTAATAATTCTTTGAGATGAGTAATTTTATGAAAGTTGTGAAGTAAATGGAATGTTGAGTTTTGAATCCTTTTCTCTGCATCACTTGGAGACTAGGGATATTATTTCTATCATGATGGTTGATCATTCATCTTATTTTTATTCCTTTACTCATTTTTCTTCAAGTGATGATAATGTTCTTTTGACTACATATCACACTTCTTCATTGAGTGTGAATCATGTTTTTAAAGAGAATTTTGTTCATCTAAACCTTGGTATTCAAGAGACTAGTGTTGAGATTCCTACTCCACTCCCTTCTTGTTGAACTATTAGTGCTTCTATTCAACAAGATTATTGTAGTATTTCAGATCTTGCTTTGTGGGATGAGTATTTGATATGAATTTCTAACTTGCTAGTGGAATCCCATATTGCAGATTTGGAGGAAAAACTTGAGGGGGTTTTTCTCCTCTTTGATGAAACTTTTAGAAAAAATATTCTCCCATACTCATTGTCTTTGGAGATTGACATTCATGAGTCTCCTCATTCTCTTTATTTTTCATGGTTCTTGGTTGAGTTTGATCATGATTATGTTGAATTATTCAAGATTTGAGACTCCTACTTAGTTTTAAAAGGAATACATATTGAGATTTCATTCTTAATCATTTCAATTTGATATGGAGTGGATTCTTCATTATCCTCTGGATTTGTTTCTTCCTAAGGGAAGATGTGTTGCTTGCAAGGATTGGTTTATCTTTTTTTTTCATCAACTTTGGTGATTCTTCATTATGGAGGGATATCTTATCTCTCTTTTTTCCTCTTATGGAGGGTTCTTCATTGTATATGAATGATGAATTTAGTCCTTGGATGTATCATTCAATCCTCCATACATCAATTTTTTTGTCTCTTTTCTCTCTTTTAGAGAGGATTTTTGTCCCACTGGGTTTTCTCCTTTTCTTTGTTTGTGAGAGATTGCATTGTAAATGGATACCTAATATGGCCTCGTATCTAAGATCCATAGTAATAGTCTATTTGCATAGTTTGCATAATAATATTCTCCCTAAGTTACACTTAAGGGGGTGTCGTGAATAAATGTCTTACGCCTAGTTAATTTCCTTACCAGGGACTTAGGGGACATATTCACATGTTAATTTTACTTGGGATTATAAGATTCCTTCTAGAAGTCCTAGTTGTCATTTCTAGATCTTATCTTATCCTCGATTTTTATGAGTTAGTTGTCTCATGTGATAGGATTAAGACACTTGTCATAATATTGTATAATCCTATCTCTCACCTTGCCTTTAATCTTTATAAGCAAGGCATCTTATGTACATTTTCATATTCAATCTTGAAATATTGTATCCATTATAATAGAAAGCTTTCTTTCCATTTTCTCTCCTATTGAAGATATTTTTGTCTAGCAACTATTATTAGGGGTGTTGAGGAGTCACCAGTATCTCCTATAATTTATAGTAGTCATTGTGCCTAATTTGGAGTAGATCTTTAAGACAAATGTTTTTCCTAATTTGGAGTAGACCTTTATGGGAGATTTATAACATATTATGATGGTGATTTAAGGTAGATTTATAATAGATCTTTCAAGTGATTTAAGGCAGATTTATAGTAGATCCTAAAAGTGATTTTAAGGTAGATTTATAGAATACTCTTCAAGGTGATTTATATCATATCTCATGGAAAATTTGAGAATATTTGTTAGAGAAGTTTTTGAGGAAGACAAAGACTCTATTGTGACTGAAGTTGGAGCCTCATATTGAAGAGATTGGGAGGTTGATACCTCTCATTAGAAGATATTGGTGTCTCTTGTTGGGTTGGTGCTCAATTGTGGGGATTGGTGTCTCTAGTAGGTTGGTGCTTACAAATCTTGTAAGTGGGGATTGGTGTCTCCAATGGGTTGGTACCTATGAATATTGTAAGAGAAGTTTTATATAAGAAATATTTTTTTGTGGTTTCTCTTGTAAGGGTTTCCACATAAAATCGTGTATCTCATATGTGTGTTCTTAATTGCTAGATCTTGCATATATGGTATTAATATGGATAATTGAGGTTTGAAGTAATATTTATATGTTTGATTAAGTTAAAGTAAAGTTTTGATTTATACTGATTCACCCCCCTCTCAATATAAGTGTATGTTTCATCGATTGGTATCATATTCAATTCCTTGTGAGTTAGCCTAACCACTTGATGGTAGATCTTGGAAACACACATGGCTAAAGAATTTGGATATTCCTCAAATAGGGCACCACTATTTGATGGATCGAATTATGCTTTTTGGAGCATAAGGATGGAGACTTACTTAAATACACTTGGGTATGATATTTGGAGATTGATTGAAGTTGGTTATACTCCTCCTACAACCCCATTAACATATCAAACTAAAAAGAGGGCAAGCGAGAACAATGCCAAAGCCAAAAATGTAATTTTGTGTGGATTAGTCGTATTAGAATTTGTAAAGGTTATGTGTTCCAAATCGGCTAAAGATATGCGGGATAAGTTGAAAAATATATATGAAGAAGATGACAAAGTGAAGAAGGCAAGCTTCAAACCCAAAAAAGGCAATTTGAGAGTTTAAAAATCAAGGACAAAGAGGATATCGCTGCCTACTTGCTTCATGTGGATGAAATCGTCAACACTATTTATGGACTTGGAGAAAAGGTTAAGGAGGAAATAATTGTGAAAACGTTTTTGAGATCTCTTCCAATGATATTTAAATCAAAAATTTCTGCCATTGAGGAAATGAAGGATTTAGACACTTTGAGGATAGATGAGTTGCATGGGATCCTCATGGTGTACGAAATAATGATAGAGAAGGAGAAGCCATCAAAACAAGAAATCACTTTCAAATAATCTAAGAAGATAAATAATAAAGGATTCATGTCAAGTGAAATCTCAAGTGATGAAGAAGAAGCACCCTTTGTAAGGTATCACAAGAAAATATTTAACAAACATAAAGGTAAGTCTACTTTTGAATGTTTGAATTATGCTAGAATAGGCTATTTTGCCTCTAAATGTCCATAGGCCGAAAGTGAAAGTAGTGAAGAGGAAACGAAATACTAAAAAGGAAAGGAAGGAAATATCACCATAACAAGAAAAATATCCCATGAGGAAAGCATGAAAATAAAAACTCGTAAAGGCATCAAAGCAGTCTCTACATCCATGAAGAAAGTAACTCATCTGAAGAAAGCAGTGGAAGCCTCTCCGATTGGGATAGGGAAGAGATACTCTTTATTGAAATTAAGGTAAAGGAGGATGAAGACACATGAAAAGAAGAAAGAGATTCAAAATTAGAAGATACCAAAGATAATAAAGAAGATGATCTTGAAAAGCAACTCAAATTTTCCTATAATAATATTGAGAAGCTCAAGAAAAGGAATTCAAGACTAAGTTCATGACTTCAAGAAGATAGTGGAACTAAAGTGAAATTATCCCAAAGCTTTGAAGAATCAAAAAATATGATCATAAATCTGAAGGTTCAAATTGAAAATTTTGTAAGAGATCAACTAAAGGAAAAGGAATTGGCTTGTGTGAGAAGTTAGAGCCTGAAGTTGTTTCCTTGAGGAAGGAGTTGGGGAAATAAAATGATCAATTAAATCAAAACATGAAGTTTGAAAAGTGATCTTAAATTCTAGAGGACATTATCAACTGTCAGAGATTTCCTTTCATCAAGACTAGTCTTGGTTTTGAAGAAAAATAGAAGACAATCAAAGAAGAGTCAATATCTAAGGCTACAAAGCTAGTGAAGAAGACAAATGAGGAAAAATCCAAAAATTATGCAAAAGTGCTCAAAGGATCCATCAATGGTGATAGTCCAAAGAAGAGATAAAGTAATATCCTAGAAAAGAAATACATTCCTCATAGGGACAAGCATGAAAGATTCGAAGGATAATTCCCTTCAAGAAAAGCGCCAATGACTAGGTTCCCTCACTCTTTCTATGGGTATTGTTATTCATACAATTATTTTAGTCATAAAGCAATGAATTGTAGAGTACATGCAAGGAATTATTTTGGGTTGTCAAGTAGGGACTATAACACATGTGTTACTTTTGTGGATTACAATGCTATATGTTACAAATGTAACAATTATGGTCACTTGCATGATTTTATAGAAGTGGTTTTGTGAAACCACCTAGACTAAATAAAAAGGAGGACATCATAGTTGAAAAAAAGGGAGAACCCACAAAAGTTTAGAAGAGGAAAAATGAGGAAGAGAAAGAAAATCCATGCTTGTGCTCCATGCACAAGAAGCATCAAAAATTTTAACAAGAAGTGTGTTTTTAGGGGGAGCTTACTATTGCATCATCTTTCAACCCCATATAGAAGAAAGGTCATTTTTGTCATTATTGTCAAAGAGGTAGAAGTAGAGAAATGGGGAGTTGTGATATAAGGAGGATTCGATGCACACAGGTATCTTTCTTCTCAAGAGATCACTAGGGAATGAACTACCCTTATATACCTCAAATTGAATAGGTTGATGGAATCATGAAGAGGAATCGGAGAATAGGTCTGGGATCCAAAAGAATAAGACTTTTAGATTCCACTATTTTGGATGAAGAGCTCTTGGCTGAAAGATGACAACGCAGTTCTAGGACACCAGCGTGGTGCGTTGTCGTCTGCAAGACGCGTTGGTGTCCCAAGTCATGGAGAACTCGGAAGCTCAAGAAGATAGAATAGAGTCTTATTTCTTGACTTGGATCAGGGGACTTGAGGAATCAGATAGTCAACAAAAAGTTAAGAACTAAAGGAAAATACAAGAGAACTCGAAACAAGATCACCTTCATGCGTTTGAATCTTTAGTCCAATCTCCCTTTCATAACCTACACACAAAAGATCAAGGGGAAATGGTTGGGGCTGTATAGGAGCCTGCCTTAGTCAGACCCCCGTATTGTTGTTCCCACCTCCACGAAAAAACAAGTTTGGTAGAGAGTGTAAAAGAAATTAAAAAGTAAGTGGTGAAAACAAAACCCGCTTCGGTGTAGATCCTGCACCACAATGTCCTTGCTTGAGAGCTTGTAGCCGCTGGAGAGCTGGTAGCTGCTAGAGGGACCTCAGTCCAACATGGCTTCTCTAGTAATAGTGTTGCTATTCAAGGGTAGAGCTTCCCCAAGACTAGAGCAAGTGGTTAGAATGCTTGAATTGATGGCTTCCAACCCCAAAATGACGGCCAAAAGGAGTTTTTAATGCATGCAAGGGTGGCACAGAGCTGTTTCACTCGAGACCTAACCGCCAGGACACGTGTTGCAAGGGTCAAGGTTCTAGATTCAGCGTTTCAAACTCAAAAAACTGCCAAGACGCTAGTGCGCCGCGTGGACATTTGCATGCCACGCAGGCAGCCAAAGCCTATATTTTAGGAAATGCCTTGTTAGGCTTTTGCCATTCCGGTATGCGTCCACATGGAGTCAAAATCATGAAATTTTGACTCATGGGATTTTTTCATTAATGCTCTTAAGATGTCATAAATGATAGGCAACATGTGAAATTGTGGAATTTCCTCTAGGTGCAATTATGCGACATTACATTTTGCCCCCACTTTAGTGGGCTCGATTTTTGAAAAAATCAGCCTCACTAAAGTAGAGAAGGAAAAATCCACCCAAATTCTAAATTTTACAAAAATACGTGCTAGAAAGAGGGATCGCAGAGGTCACTGAAGTTGAGCGAAACAGTACCAAGGATGCCCCCAGCTTCTGAGCTCAACAATCAGCAACAAAATGATAGCGAAAAATTATTCAAAATTGTATCCTGCAAAACTAAAATTATAAGTCAGTTTCAAAAAATTGGAAGAAACTACCATGGATAGACTATATGCCCCCTCTTGAGTTTGCCCCAACATGGTGGGGTGAATTCAAGAGAAAGTGGGGGGTCACAAGCTCCAGGAAAAAGGGGCCCCGAGGGGCCTATATATAACTAGGTGCGCCCCCAAAAGTGTCATTTTCACTATTCACTACGAGCAGATTGTTGACTTTTGTGAGAGAAAAGTTAGCAAAATGTCGAGTAGGAGAGAGTACGAGATGCTAAGGCTTAAGCATCTACATGATGACATTGTTGCGAGCTACGAGATTGACTAGGTAGGCTTCCTAGTCTCGATCTTGGTGCCTTTTTGCTCATTTTATTAGGTTTTTCATGCTTCGAGGTGCGCAGGCGTCCAAAATGTGTGCCTATGTCCTCTTTTCGTGCTAATGTCTAGGAAAGGCGCTGGTGTCCCAGATCTGCGTTGGCATCCTCCGAGTGACTATAGGGAATCTGGGACATAGGCACGTTGCGCAAATGTCTATGCATTGCACATGTGTCCTTTTGCATAGTTTTTCATCATGATTAGGTTTCTAACTTAAAATATTTTTAATTTTTTGTAGGATTATCCAGAGATCATAGAGCATCCTAGAGGGCGAGCATTCTACCTCATCTATGATCAGAGAGACTAGTTATCCCTAGATGAGGTCACACATTTAGAGTGAGTCGGTCTCTGGCATGTATTCATTATGCCAGAGATGAGGTATCATAACAAGATGCTCATCGCTTTGATGGAGTGGTGGGATGCAACTACCTCCTCTTTCCATCTACTCTATGGGGAGATGACTATTACTCTGGAGGATGTTTATTGGATCCTCGAGCTTCCCATTCGCGGATGGTAGGTGGCTCTAGATGACACCCAGTCGGTGCGGGAGCACAATGAGGGTGTTTGCTACTTCACAAGGCAGACTGATGATGGTGACGACACTAGTCACATATATAAACATTGGTATGACCATGCGAGGACGAAAACACCATTGCTACATCAGGTGATGAAAGTGACCATTACCTTTAGGATCACCATAAACGGGTGAGGCTCACACCTGCATGGAGGCCTCATCCCGATTGTGAAAGACATGGTGGAGCATAGGATTATTTTTGCTTGGGGGTGTAGTATGTTGGTGCATGTCTACCAGGAGCTGGGGTGGTACGTTCATTATGAGTACCATAGCCTCACAACGTGCACACTTTTGTAGGTGTGGGCATTTTCCCACATCATGTGCACTAAACATGTCAATTTTCCTCAGCGACGACCATATGATGTCTCGATGGCCCACTGGTATGATATAACACGCCAGTGGCGCTTCAAAGACTTACAATTTTGGAGGTTGTAGTTTGACACTTTCATCATGGGAGAGGTTCATTGGAGACCTCACCACTATTTCAGGTGGGTGGATGATAGTAGGTTCCTCAGGAACCTATACCGGGACCTTTTTTTAGTGGGTCATCATGATTTTATCATTGTACCATACTATTGGAGTCGGGTCATGCGATAGCATGGCCGTATTCAGACCATACCACCTGATGTGCCCACATACACCAGGGCACATCACAGTGTAACGAGGGTTGGTGATCGCCCTCGCCCTTCCATCATAGACATCATCTTTTCAGATGATGATGAGCCCAACCATGATCTACCGGCTATGGCAGTGGTGGATAATTTCAGGGCAACGACTGAATTTACTCGCTGGTGGGAGAGGCATCATCCTACTCCCGTCTTCGGCGAGGGTTCTCCAAGAGGGGACCTAGGCCCATAGGAGGAGGAGCCCCACAGGGCAGGAGGAGAGCCCGCCAATAGGGCGGAGCAGAGGATGAGAAGGAGGCGACACCCATGAGGCTGCGAGGATGGTGGAGGTCAACTCCCCACAACTACCCTTGTTTCATCAGTGTTTCTAGCCTCCACCATTCCAGTGGCAGCAACACTAGCATCTCCTGGGATGACCACCAATACTAGTGGCGCAGGTCCCAGTGTTAATCCACACTCTGATCCCACCTGGCAGCCAGGGGATCTAGGTATACATAGTGCATTATTGTTACTTTCTTGCTTTCCCTATTTCTTCTTATGCTTTTCCTATTTATTTACATACACATGCCATATGATATTGATCCCCTTCTCTCTCTTTGTGGTTGTAGAGGATGTATAGGGATGGACTAATTTTATAGCTCAGTGTGTTTCAGAGGTGGCCCCTACTATACCGGTCTAGGGGATAGTCCTAGATGCTTATCAGCCTGTTTTAGCGAGGAGGCATGCCCCCACTTTTGAGCCAGTGGCACGTCTGAGGACCACATACGAGGAGCGGAGTGTAGAGGTGGTGCAACTAACCACAAAGCTAACAGCTAATAGGGGCAGCGAGATCAACTGTTAGGGGAGTTGTGGATGACGCTCGTTGAGTGAGATGCAGTAGTGACAAGGTTTGATGCCACCGAGGTAGAACATGATGCCCTTCAGAGCTGCATTGATGAGCTCGATGCGCATCCTATCATTGTAATCCCAACAGATGTTCAGTAGTTGTTGCAAGAGTTGATCTAGGCGAGGATGGATATATGTTTGTTGCAAGGGGAGCTTAGAGGGATACATGTGGGTCTATCAGCATCACGTTCACATTGATCCTGATTATAGACCACCATGCAGCCTCCTCCAAGAGCACTAGAGTGGCCGCTAGAGCCAGAGGGCTCGGCGATAGGACCCCTATTTTGTATATCATTTTTGTAGCTAGACATATATATACATACTCATTTATAAATATTTTGTATAGACACATATTCAACAACCACTCATTTTTTATAGTAGTGGCACGATACATGTATATGACATTTGATTCATACATTTGACATACATATATATATATACATCGGTTTTAGTATCATGACTTTTCTTATGTGTATGCTTTCCATTTTCATATATGCTCATTCTATGGATGGTTTTTACTCATATGGACATATGTTTTCATTAGATGCTAATCATGATTTGATTTAACACATTTATCCACATGTTAATTAAATGTTATGATGATCTAATGATGTGATGTGATGTATGGATATAGTTAGACACACGTATGTATGTTTTTATATGTACACACACATGGTTATGTCATAATCACAACAAATTTCATGATGTGAAAATGGGTAAATGTTAATATATGCAGTATTACTACCTTTAAGGGAGAACACCACATACATGGCACATTAGGACACTATGCATAGTATTGACAAAGATGCATCACATTAACAAGTTCTTTTAAAGGTGTTCCATCCATAGATGATAACCCATAGACACCCGAACCGTATACATAGACCACGGTATAAGGACCTAACTAGTTAGGACTAAATTTCCCTTTCTGGTCGGGTAGCACATTCACATTCCACTGATTTTCATATAGAACCAAGTCTCCTATCTTGAAGGTCCTAGGAAGCACGCACTGATTATATCATTTAGATAGCGATCGTTGATAAGCCTTAAGGTGTTTGAGGGCCTATAAACGACGCTCATCGAGCATCTCAAACTGATGCAAGCGGTTAACCCGATAGGTTTCATCATCAATCACCCCCCTAAGGGAAACCCGTAAAGATGGGATTTCCAACTCCAAAGGCATGATAGCTTCGGTGTCATACATGAGGTTATAGGGCATCATTCTTGTCGCCATACAAACACTCACGTGATAAGCCCACAAAGAATAGGTTAACTGAATGTGCCAATCCTTACCGTGTTTATTAATTGTATTATGAAGAATTAGCTCAAGCATTTTGTTAGAAGCTTCTACTTGGCCATTAGATTATGGATAATACGGTGTAGAAAATCTATGTTGTATATGAAATTTTTCTAGGAACTACTTTACTTCCTTGTTTTTAAATGGTGTACCATTATTAGAAACAAGTGTAGCAGGCAGTCCAAACTGGGAAATGATGTTGTTCAATAGGAAGCTATAAATAGTTTCAGCACTCATGGATCAGAGCGGTATGGCTTCAACCCACTTTGTGAAATAATCAATAGCAGTGATGATAAAGGTATGTCCTTTGGAAGAAGGAGGCGATATTTTCCTGATAATGTCCAACCCCTATTTTGTGAATGGCCAAGGAGAAGTTTGATTCTGTAGCTCCTGAGCGGGAGCGTGGATAAGGTGGCTATGTTGTTGACATTGAAGGCACTTTTTGATGAAAGCAAGGGAATATTGTTCCATCATTTGCCAGTAATACCCCATGTGTGTCAATTTCCTCACCAGGGATCTACCACTAAAATGTCCACCTCGAGAGCCCGCATGGGCTTCTTTAAGGGCAAGGGGTATCTCTGCTCTAGTGAGGCATATTAAGAGCAAGCTGTTATACACTTTTTGATAAAGAACATTGGATAAGATGACATAGCGGACTGAAAGCTTTTGTCTACGAGTGCGATCATTTTTTGTCGCAACATCGGAAAAATTTCCATTCCTTAAGTAATTGTAGATGCTAGAGAACCACTCTCCTAAATTTGCATGAAGGAAAACTAGAGATTCAAGTGTGAGTTGATTGGGAGATGCCGAGGTTCGCACGGTCTACACCACAAAGTGGTATTCCTTTGTGTTTTCCTCTGAAGGTATCAAGGAAGCCGCACTCACCATGGCATCCACATGTTTGTTTTCTCGCCTAGGAATGTTGTTTATTGTGAAAGAGGGAAACTGATTAAGCAAGGAAAAAGAGAGGTCTCTATATCGGGACAACTTACTTTGTTTAGCTTGATAATTTCCCATGATCTGATTCATAATAAGCTCAAAGTCACCTAGTATACGAATATGTTTAATTTTTAACGCGATCACGACACACAAACTGAAAATGAGGGCTTTGTACTCAGTGATATTATTGGTACAAGGAAAGTCTAATCGAAAGGATACGGGGACCGGTTTACCTTCGGGGGATATCAGGACTACGCCTACTCCAGAACCGGTCTGACACCTTGATCCATCGAAGTACATTGTCCATTCGAGGTCATAGTTGATTTTGAAGATATTCTCATTAGGGAATAAGTCCAACCTGGGGAAGGAGTGAGGTGAGGGAGTGTATGCCAATTGGTCGGCCACTGCTTGTCCTTTTACTAATTTTTGAGTGATAAATTTTATATCAAACTCAGACAACAACATAACCCAATCCGTTAATCTCCCTGCAAGGTCGGTGCTAGAGAATAGATGTCTCAAAAGATCTTCTTTTATTATGATGTGAGTCTCAGCAAGGAGGAGATAGTTTCTCAGCTTCTATGTAGCGAATACAAGAGAAAGGCAATGCTTCTCCATGGATGAATAACAGGTTTCACAATCGACCAGGATGCAGCTAATGTAGTAAATCGCTCTCTCTCTTCCTGCATTGTCATACTGGGCCAATAGGGCTGCCAAAGCATATGGTGAGGCAGTCAAGTAAAGAAGGAAGGGTCTATCTTGCATAGCTGACATTAATACAAGAGGATTGGTCAAATAAGCTTTCATGGATTCAAAAGCTTTCTAAAATTCTTCATCCCACACAAAGTGAACATCTTTCTTCAGGAGATGAGTGAAAGGAAGGGTATGGTCAACCAACTGAGATATGAATCTACAAATTGCCTCAATCTTCCCTTGTAAGCTTTGCAACTCGGTGATGTTCCTCGGAGGAGACATGTTAACAATAGCATCAATCTTATTCGTGTCAACTTTGATCCCACAATAAGAGACTATAAACCTGAGACTCTTGTCGGCATCAACGTCGAAGACACACTTTTGGGGATTGAGTCTCATCTTGTAAATTCAAAGCCTTTTGAAGATAAGACAGAGATTCCTCACATGATCTTGACGCTTTACAGAATTCGCCAAGATTTCATCGACATAATCTCCCAAGATTTTATGAATGAATTCATGAAATATCAAGGTCATCACTTGTTGATAAGTCGCTCCTGCGTTCTTTAATCCAAAGGGAATGAACACATAGCAAAAATTCCCCCAAGGGGTGGTGAAGGTTGTCTTGTAATGATCATCCAGATTAATACGCATCTGCTTATAACCTGAGAAACCATCCATAAAAGATAACAATGCATGGCCTACGGTCGAGTCCACAATCATATCTATATTAGGTAGAAAAAATTCATCCTTAAGAGAAGCCTTTTTAAGGTCCCAAAGTTCAATGCATATACGAATGAGGCCATCAGGTTTACTAACATCTACTATATTCGAGATCTAGGGAGAATAGTCAATGGGACAGATAAATCCTGCTTTCAACAACTTATCTATCTCAGTCTTGACCATTAAGGCTACCCTAGGATTGATCTTTCAAAAAAAAAAATTAATGGGCTTGCCGTCGAGACATAGAATGATTTTATGGACCACTATAGATTCATCTATACCAGTCATATCCTCATATGTCCAAGAAAAAAATATCAGGGTAAACACGCAAGAGAGTGGAGTGTTCATCTGCTTCCTCAGAAGAGAGGCACTTCCCAATTTGTATTAATTTTTTTGAAGATTTTCCATCAACAAGGATTTTGACAGTATCCCCTTTAAGGAGGTAAATGCGGTCCTCAAGATGAGATATTGAAACATCATCATTGACATTAGATAGAGGGTCCTCCTCGTCAATGTTCAAAATAAATTCTCCTATGTTTCTTTGTTGGGGTTACCGTAGGAGAACGAGTCAAATTTAAAGTCTAAAACTAGTAGTGCTTCAGTGAATTTCATTTCTAAATTACTCCAGAAGCATTAACAACTATGCCATAAATCAGAAACACGCAGAGTAGTTCTCCCCCATTGATCCTTCCGAGAAAAGAACATGCAAACATAAACCAGATTCAACACCATGAACACACAAACAAATGAACACACAAATTTACGTGGGGAAAACCCTTTCAGGTAAAAAACCCCACACTCCAAAAGATAGAGCCATTATATTATTCAAGAACTAAACAGTTACAATACAATATCAAGCTCATAGCCATTATAGGAGTTACATCTCGTTCATCTGGAGAAATACAGGAAACAACATAGATCTACAACCTTGCACTGTTACAATGTCTTCACAAGACATACAGTAAAGGTTCCTTTAGCTCTTCAGCCCATTTGCATAGCCAACCTTTCAGCCGACACAGACTAGCGGCCACCTCAGGTTCACATCTTTCTAGGTTCTGAGTGTCTCAGTGTTTGTGGTTACAATTCTCTGCGCATACCACTCGAACACACACTCTCCGATCTCTGACCAAGCTCACCGATCATGGAACTGTCGATCCACCGATCTTTCGATCTCTATTAGCTTGCTATGCTTTCAACTTCAACTTCTCAAATTTGGCTTAGTATCGATCAACATCCGACCTCGCCTTCCAGCTCTACATCAATCGGTATTCCATCAGCCTTAGGCCAACCTCTCAACTTTCGATCAAAATCACACTCACCAAATGTCCATTAGGGACTCATAATACCCCACCAATGAGCTTCACCATCTCAGGTTGCGTGCACCACCCTAGCAGCTGACATTGAGCTGCCTTGCAATCAATTCACACTTAGATCAAACCCCCGAGATGCACACACAAGCTTTCGGTCACTAGTCATTGATTTACAACAACGATACAAAATCAACTAATGAGATTTCACCACATGTCGCATTGCCAATCGTCCATCGCTTGTAGATCAATCAACCTAAGCTCCATCACTAACCATCAGTCAAACCTCTAAGGTCAGGCGGTCAACAACACTACTACTATCCAAGAGAAAATCCCTTACGGTATGGCGGTTATCCAAAAAACCACCAACAACCAACTAACCTCGCACAATCGCCAGCCAAACATTCTGAGGTCAGGAGGCATCTGCCTTTGTAAATAGTAGATGGGCCCACCAAGACACGCGTCCACCACTCATGAACTTCCAGGGCACCGAGGATGGAATCTCCAATATTCCCTCGAGCCCGCCCAAAACCAGCTTCCGAGGCTGCCATGTTTCCACCTCTCACGCTCTCCGCTTGGCTTACGTGGAAGTCGTTGAAGCTCCTTCGGGGAATCTCTAGCGGCATCTGCCAGATTCCTCAAGGAACTCTCGAGACATTGACAAGTGTCCACGGCCGGACAACCCTTCACATAAAGCAACTTGGGGCCCACCATCCTTCCACTGTGCACACTGCTTAACTCACTGCCATGCATTGAACGCACAAGCAATTCCGCTCGGCCAAAAATTTCTCAATGGTACTTGCATCAAGATGGCGTAGAATGCTATGGACACCATCAGATCAAAGCCTCCACAGCCGTTGCTCAGGTTCTTCGCCACTTGATCCAAATTCAATTTCTCAACGCATATCAACATATTGGTGGGATAGGAAATGTCACCCGCCGATATGAGATCGCCTCTCCGCATCGGCCCATTGGTGGAAGATCACAAAGACTCCCGTTGATAGCGATCGCCAACCGATAATAAATTCTGCCAAGCCAGACTCATTGGGCCATTGCCGGAACACCACCAGGAGTTCTGCTGACCCAACAGAGTCTAGGCAATAATTGAACACATGAAGTCCCCCGGACCAAAATGGTACAAGCCAGCGAGATTCATGCACATATTTCCAACATTCTTGTTTATGTAAGTGATATGGGAATTGTTTCTTGTGGTGATAATGAGGCAATGGGGAATAAGCACCTAGAAATTCCCCTAGTGCTTCATCCGAAGAGAAGAAATCTATAGGAACTTTCTTGGCTCATCCCCTTTCTTCTATCAACTCAGGATGGACCAAGTTTAATGGTTCAGTCGAAATCATGTTAACACTCCACTAGGGTTTTTGTCTAGATTGTTCAAAAAAACATCCCAAACCTAGGTTGCACTTTCATTGCTTAAACTGGATAGGGACTTCTATTCCTTGCTCGATACATCCTAGGCCTTTCTTCCCATAGCCATACCGAGAGGAAATTTTATAACCAAACCCATAGCAAGCTTATAGAGTTTTAGGAGGGGGTGACTCTATGTAGAGTGTTTCATTTCACTTGTGGACATCGAAGGTTTCTACGGGAGCAGTCCCACTTCCCTTACTCGGCTTGCAAGAATTAACCCCCTTTATAGGGGTAGAGTCACTCTCCATGGGAGGAGTGGTTTCATTAATAGGAGCACACTTCTCCTCCTTAGTGGGAGGGTCACTCGTTATCATGTTGGCAAAACCTGGAAATTCCATAGCAAAGGGGTTTGACTTATACTCTGCTTTGAAAAATTAAGAGAAATTCAAGGAACCCCAGTCATTGCCTAAGAGAGCATTCACTCTAGGGGATGAAGGAGGAGATAGAGGAGATTCACATCCTTCCATATTAGGCAGTTCATCTCGGTTGATACTCGCTTGAGGAACATCCCCGTGATAGGTATCAATGAGGAACAAGCCATAGCGTCAACGGTTAAGGAAGGAATGCAATTCTTGAGAGTGGGAGCGGTTGAATTACGACCAACAGTGGCTAGCAAACAAAGGTGCACAACCATCGGATCTGCTTTAACCATAACCACTCGATTGTTATCAATGAACTTCAAGGAATGATGTAGGGTAGAATTTACTGCCCCCATATCATGAATCCAAGGTCTTCCTAAAAGAAGATTGTATGGTAACGGGTCGGGCATTACGTAAACCAATGTAGGCAAAGTAACGGGGCCCAACTACAAAGGTAACGTTATCGTACCTAGAGCTTGGCTACCAACGTTATCAAACCCACAAATATATAAGGAAGAAGTCACCAAGGAAGACGACTCAACCTTAATTTTAGGTAGTAGATCTATACCACAAATGTTGAGGGTTGAACCAGTGTCAACGAGGGTACGCCTAATACCAATGTTGTTAATGTTTACTATGATCATCAAAGGTTCTGCACATCCAAAGGAGGGAGTTCTTGCGGGTGGAACATAATATTCAACGAATCTGCTCGAATATGTGTCATCAACGCATCGACATCCATAGGCCTAGCCAAGGTAGGCAAGAGAATATTTTGTAAGGCTTCTTGCAACATCTCTTGATAAACCAAAGCAGTTTGAAGCAAATCCCAAAACGAAATCTTAGCTGGAGTAACACGGAGTTGCTCAACGAGATCATAATCACCTGGTGCTTTGATCACGGGTTTAGGAGCTGAAGGAAGGTTGGGTTGAGATGGGGGTAAAGAAGTAGTAGCTTGGTCTGGCTATGATGTAGGAACAACAACTTGTTGTTCTAAGTTTTGTAAATTTCTCCTCATAAGGTATGTGTGCCCAACAAAATTATAAGAAGTAGAGTCAGTAGCCTTCACAAATCTTGAATATAAGTCTAATGGATTTCTACGACCTGAAATCCCATAGACGGAATAGTCCTTTCTAGGGAATGGCTCGGTCGGGGTCACATAAATGAAGGGTTTCTTAGGGTTTTGAGGAGCCATAGAAACTACTACCACAATTACTGACTCCCCAGCTGGTGAGGAAGGAGTTTTTTTTTACTATTTTGAGATAGGGGAAAATGCTTCCAAGAAATCATCTAGAGCATCTTCCAGCATATAAAAATATTGTTCAGAAAAAGACTCTGTCAACATTATGAAAACGGATCCAACGGTTCACGTTGGGTTCACCAAAATGTGATATAAGGGGGTTTGTTGCACACGAGTCTCTTTCTTCTCAAGAGATCACCAGGGAACAAACTGCCCTTATATACCTCAAATTGAATAGACCAATGGAATCATGAAGAGGAATGGGAGAATAGGTCTGGGATCCAAAAGAATAAGACTTCTAGAATCCACTATTCCGGTTGAAGAGCTCTTAGCCAAAAGACATCGGTGTAGTTCTAGCTGGCATCCCAAGTCATGGAGAAATAGGGACATCCCAAGTCATGGAGAAATAGGGAGCTTGGGTAGATAGAATAGATTCTTATTTATTGACTTAGATCAGGGGACTTGAGGAATCAGATAGTCAACAGAAAGTTAAGAACTAAAGGAAAATACAAGAGAACTCGAAACAAGATCACCTTCGTGCATTCGAATCTTTAGTCCAAGCACCCTTTCGTAACTTGCACACAAAAGATCAAGGGGAAAAGGTTGGGTTTGTATAGGGGCCTGCCTCAGTCAGACCTCCATATTGGTGTTCCCACCTCCACGGACAACCAAGTTTGGTAGAGAGTGTAAAAGAAATAATAAAGTGGTGAAAACAAAACCCACTTCGGAGTAGAACCTGCACCACAAATTAGTAAATGAACTAGTAGGAAAGAGTTATAAGGAGAGATAGCATTACCCATAGGTCAAGACCCTCTTCTGGAGCACACGGGAGCACCACAATGTGCTTTCTTGAGAGATTGTAGCCGCTAGAGAGATGGTAGCTACTGGAGGGACCTTAGTCCGGCATGGCTTCGCTAGTAATAGTGCTACTATTCAAGGGTAGATCTTCCCCAAGACTAGAGCAAGTGGTGAGAATGCTTGAATTGATGGCTTCCAACCCCAAAATGAGGGCCAAAAGGATTTTTTAATGTATGCAAGGGAAACACATAGCAGTTTCACTCGAGACCTAACCGCTAAGACATGTGTCGCAAGGGTCAAGGTTCTAGATTCATCATTTCAAACTCGGAAAACCGCCAGGACGCTAGCGCATCGTGTGGATGTCCACGCGCTGCACATGCATCCAAAGCCTAGATTTTTAGGAAACTCCTTTTCAAGCTTCTGCAATTCCGTCATGCATCCACGTGGAGTTAGAATCAAAAAATTTCGATTCATGCGATTTTGTCATTAATGCTCTCAAGGTGTCATAAATGCTAGGCAAGATGCAAAAATGTGGAATTGCCCCTAGGTGCAATTATGTGACATTATTGGAGCTAATCAATGCAATATCCTTTAGCTCCAAAGAAAATACAATTCCAAGATAGATCAGTTAATGCATATTCTATATAAAGGTAATAAATCATCTCATTGCTATTGATGTCAAAGGAAGAAATTTGCACAAAGGGAGAGAGTTACAACATGGAAGAGTTGCAAGAAAGGAAGAATGATGTCATTAATGTTAAAAGGAAATTCTACAATAAGAGAGAGTCATAGTCAAGGGGAGCTTTATAGTTAGGGGAGCATCATAGAAAAGTATTTCATTATGAAGGAGAAAAGTATGTTACATTCCTTTAATATTGATTTCAAAGGGGGAGAGATAATGTAGGGGGGTTAGCACAAAAGGAGAGGATTATGTTTGTGTTGCCATCAATGACAAAGGAGGAGATTGTTGGAAATATTATCATTGATGTCAAAGGAAGAATTCCATGATGAAAAGTTTGTTGATTGAAGACAATGAATAATAGGAGTTTGATTTAATTTATTTATTATCAACCTCCATCTAATTATGATAGCACTAGATTTAAAAGGAATAAATTAAAATATAATATTAATTAAAGGGGTCGACCTCTTAAGGAAGTGTTATCTCCCATGGGTGGCCAACCTCACATTAAATTAATATTTATCAAAGATGGACCTACTTTGAAAGGTGAAATTAAATATTTAAAATAAATTTTATGTCAAATCTTGGCCAACCTACTTTTGGTAAAGTGCATGATTTGTATATAGATACAAGTTATTTTAGAGGTTAGAAAACAAGTTCTTCAATTCAAAATCATTCCTTTTAAGAGTATAAATTAGGAGAAGAAGAGTAGATTTAAAAACAAGAGGAGTATATTTATGGAAAACCCACAAGGAGATTTATGGCAGATTTATAGCATAACTTAAAGGAGATTTATTGTAGATTTATAGCAAATTTTGAGGAGATTTATGAAAAACTTTTAAGGAGATTTATAGTAGACCTAAGAGTAGATTTGTAGTAGACCTTTAAGGAAAATTTATAGCAGATATTGTACCTAATATGGAGCAAACCTTTATGGGATATTTATAGTGTACATTGTGCTTGATTTGGAGCAAATCTTTAAGACAGACTTATAGTAGACATTGTGCCTATATAGGAGATTTATATCAGATCCTCAACATGATTTAAGGAATATTTATTGTAAAGCTTTCAAGTTATTTAAGGTAGATTTATAGCAAATCCTAAAAGTGATTTTAAGATAAATTTATATGTCTCTTCAAGGTGATTTATATCAGATCTCAAGAAAAAATTGAGTAGATTTATTAAACAAGCTTTTGAGGAATACAAAGACTTTGTTGTGATTGAAGTTGGTACCCTAGATTGAAGAGAATAGGAGGTTGGTGCCTCTCATTAGAATAGATTAGTGTCTCTTGTTGGGTTGATGTTCAATTGTGGAGATTGGTGTCTCCAATGGGTTGGTGCTTATGAAGAATGTAAGAGAAGTTTTATATAAGAAATATTTTGATAATTACGAGTCAAACTCACTGACCCATGTTTCATGAGTAGTGGTTCAAAATAACCTATCTCTCATGGTAATGAATGGTAATTTGACACGCTATATGCAATGAGTGCTAAGTGAACCATTCATTACCATGAGAGATGGGTTCTTGTGAACCACTACTCATGAAACATGGGTCAATGAGTCTGACTCATAAAACTACATGGTTGAATCCTAATAGCAATATCACAATTTGACATGTTGTGAAAATACCTCCTCCTTATCAATTGATGAGCTAAAGGGGCTCTAAAATGAATGGTTCATAAGGTACAACACTTGTTGAAGGTTTTGCAAATGGGGTTGGTAGCTAGGTGGTCTTAACCTCAAGGGGAAAACTTTGTGGTTAAGCACGCTTGAGCTAGAGTAGTACAGGGATGGGTGGCCTCTTGGGAAGGCCCAATGCTTCACCTCTGTGAGCATCACCTAGATGCAATGAGAGCTAAGTGGCCCATTCATTACCATGAGAGATGGGTTTTTGTGAACCGTTACTCATGAAACATGGGTCAATGAGTTTGACTCATAAAACTACATAGTTGAATCCTAATAGCAATATCACAATTTGACACGCTATGGAAAATACCTCCTACTTATCAATTGATGAGCTAAAGGGGCTCTATAATGAATGGTTCATAAGGCGCAACACTTTCTAAAGGTTTTGCAAATGGGGTTGCAAGCTAAGTGGGCTTAATATTGGGCAAACTCTATGGTTAAGCACGCTTGAGACGGAGTAGTATTGGGATGGGTGACCCCTCAAGAAGACCCAATGCTTCATCTTTGTGAGCATCACCTAGATGTAATGAGTGTTAAGTGGACCATTAATTACCATGAGAGATGGGTTCTTGTGAACCACTACTCATGACACTACTCATGAAACATGGGTCAATTAGTTTGACTCGTAAAACTATACAGTTGAACCACTATAGCAATATCACAACAAATATTTTGTCATGGTTTTCTCTCATAAGAATTTCCACGTAAAATTGTTTCTCTTATGTGTGTTCTTAATTGCTTGATCTTGCATATATGGTATTGCTATGGATAATTGAGGTTTGAAGTACTATTTTTATGTTTGATTATGTTGGAGTAAAGTTTTGAATTATATTGATTCACTCCCCTCTCAGTATAAGTGTTTGTTTCATGAGAGGGGATTGGGGTGCCTTTCTAAGTAGGTCAATCATGCAACCACAAACAACAAAAGTTATGAAATGTTATGCAATAGGAAAAATTCAAGTCTTATAGATTTGTAACTTCATGGGTACAAATAAAATCAATGTTAATTACACACAAGCCTTTGGCTTTCTCTCTCTATTCTAATTGTTGATCTCAAATTTTCTAGTGCTTCACTCCCCAATTCACCAGCCCCATCAATTGTTTAGTCTCCTCTCTATTATTCCTTCACATGTGGAAGTCCAACCGCTTGTTGACGAATTAAAAAAAAATTCCAAAATAATTCAATGATCATTTACCACATGTCTTTGAATGATTTATATTTTCAATATGTTTTTTTCTTATCTATTCACCTTATTTTATACTATAGATAGTTTCTTTTTATCAATGTTTGGGATTAGACCCTCCATCGATATTAAAAACTTATTTAAAATTGTGTTATATTCCTTTCTCTTGGTTGGGTTTCGATGGTTGTTAGAAACCTATGCATATATCCAATGGTCATCGGGGTAAGGAAATTTTGTATTGGGGTGTTGGGGATCATTAGTAACATGTGCACCTATTTTTTAATCATTGGGGTTACAAGGTTCTCTGATAGACTAGCATGTAACTACACACTTGTCGATATTTTCTCTCTTTAGGGTTTAAAAATTTCATTGATCCTTCATCTCATCCTCAATGTTAAGGAATTTTCCATTGTCCCACCTATTCTCTCCATTCTTGTTGAGGTTTTGGCCTTCAAGGTTTCATTGAAACTTGAAACTTGAAAACCTTTCAATGATTTAGACTTTTTTTGAACCTGTGTGACCTCCAAAGTTACATAACTTAGCTGATTTTTATCCAAATATCACCAAATTTGAACAAAAGAAACCCATTTAGCTCCTTAACAATATGAAATCCTCACTTGTCTAAAATTATAATAAAATTTTCTCTTGTACAAAAAATCACCAAAAATCAACAACAAAAGCAAGACAAACTTAGAATTAAAACAAGAAATGTTTTTGGCTGACACAAAATTGCTTGTGGATCTAGATGATCTTGCATCAAACACATTGAGTAACTAAAAATTTCCATGAGTTTGTAATTCATGAACATTCGGGCAAGTCTAGAACCAGAATCCCATACTTAGCCAATTTTTTAGCTTTCATTGAAGATGCTTCATCCACAGTTCTATCCTTCCAACAAGCTAGGTATTCCATATATTATTTTCCTCTTGTCCTTTTTTCCATACAAGAACCAATCGCTCTATCAAAAATTTCAAAAATATTTTCAAGCAATTGATGAATCTATCTAAATGCATCCTACAAATCTGCAAGTGTATCCCCTTGTTTTCGTGTCACCTCGTCATGCTACTTGTACAGATTAACAACATTAAAAATGGGAGATATATCTATACCTATTGGAAGGTCAATTATAAGAAATGGCTGAAAAATTCTTCAAGAGCCTACTAATGCAACAATGGATGAATCAATGGCTTCTTCAAGTGAGACAATGTATGTGGAATTTGAATTTGATGGCGATGGTGGTGCAAATTATTGTTGTAGGTGCTATCGAAAGCTATCCTTATTCAATGGATTTTTGTAAAGTTTTAGACAATGTTCATTTACTATTAGATAAAATGTAACCGAATCAATTGATTTCAATTGCACTACACCATTTGGATACTTATTTTATCTAATAAGGACCCAACCATCTTGTCTACAATTTTCCTTTATGGTCCTTATATTTGGAGTCATGTAGCAATGGCCAATCTCTTACATGAAATTCCTTAGTTTTTATGTACTAACCTTACATCATTTCATCCTTTGCTTTTACATAATTTTTGTGTGGTGAAATGTTTCCATTCTTAATTCATCTAGAGCATTAGGCTAGTGCGGTTTATCTTTTTGAGCTTCAAATATATCCATGTCTAATTGTACCATTGTTCTTAGTGTCTTTTGTTCAAATTCAATAAGAAGAACAATCTTTTTTCCATAGACTAATTCATATGGTGTAAAACCTATTTTTTTTTCATGTTGTTCTATATGGCCAAACTACTTCTAGTAATTTGGTTGCCTAATCCTTTCTATGCAATTTTACTATCTCTATTAGTATTGCATCAATTTCTTCGTTTGTAATCTCAATTTAACCATTTGATTGTGGGTGGTAAGGATTTGATTTATTGTGCCTGATTTCATATTCCTTGACAAAATGAACAAATATATCTAAATTAAATTGTGGCTCTTGATCAATGACTATCTCTCTGGGCACTCCATATCTTGTGAATATCTCCTCATATAAGAATTTTTCTTTCTATCTCTAGAAAACTATAAAGTTTTAACTTCAACCCATTTGGTTAGGTAATCAGTACATAACAATATATATTCCTTGTTAGAAGGAGGTTCTATGGGCCCAATGAAGTCAATGTCCCATTTATCAAATGGTGATATTACCAACTTTGACTGCATGGGCATTTCATCACTTCTTGTAGGCCTACCCATCCTTATAACTATGGAAATGATATGGTAGTCTAAATACTTTGGCCTCCTCACTAGTTTGGTTTGGCTCTATTTATTCTACTATCTAGATTGGGTATTTGAAAATAATTGTGGAAGATTGTTAGTATGTTGCTAGGGGACATGTTCTCCAAGGTCAACTCCTGAAAGATTGTGCGAGGAATTGAAGATAGAAAAATTTATCCATATAAAAACGCAAGGATGAATGTGAAAATATAGATTAGTTTTAATGCATCAATAATGTGAATGATTGAATGAGATGAGATGTGAAATGAATGCAATTGAAGGCCTTTAAATACCCGGGCATATAAATAAATTGCACAAAACATGTGTTTAGTTAGTCCTAGGTGGGAAAGTAATAATCAATATTTGAATTTAAATTTTTAATATTTTAGGGGTCAAATATGTGACTATGGGGTGCAAGGTTGAATTAAATTTGATATATTTACGGGTCAAGTTTGTGACTATGGCCATGGCCAACCCTACACCCACAAAAATGACTATGACATGAAAATGGTAAAATTAGGTAGATAACATAATGTATAGAGATATGTACATGTATTGGTATGATAAATTTATTGGATGAATATATCAATATGCTTATGTATAAAGATAAGGTGGCAATAAGTGTATAGAAATGGATAAATAGATAAATAAAGAAGTAAGAATTCTAACTTTATATAAGACTAGCACTTGCACCTATAAGAGATTCAAGAAATATACCTATAGGAAATTAAAGGTAAACTTAAATGTATTTTAATATTTCATTAAATGTTCAATACTATGCTCAATGTGAATATAATAATCACATATATGCATATTAAATGAAGTACTATGCCACAATTTTAATTGTACAAGCAGCATAGTACTTTCAAGGTCCAAATTGAACATAATAATGGATGATAGTTACTATATATGAATCAACAATTTGAAATTAATGAACATAGTACTTTAAGCTATTGCAATCTCTAATGTATAGTACCCTTCTGGTTCTTCTTTGGTTGGTAGAATGGTAGAAAGAACAACAAAAACACCAAAGAAGAATGACCCTAAACAAATACAATATAAAATGGATTGGCTAGTGTTCTATGTAAGCCTAAATCTGGACTTCACTTTCAACTCAACATTCTATTTATCTTTTATTATTAAAAAATTGTTTAAATTTTTTAATTGAAATTCAATTTTTAGAAAATTTTCTATTAGTATTATCATATAATTTTTTTTATTTTTAATGCTATAGATTTAATTTCATGAGCTAGTATATGTATGTCCCATGTATTTATGATTGGAGCTTCCAATACCAAAAAATTAATAAAATAAATTCAAGATGTCTATCCTCTCAACTCAAGATGTGAAGCTAATAAAAATTTAGAGACTTGATTAAAATAAAGACCATGTTGAGCCTTTATTGCAGAGTCCAAATAAGCAATCAATTGTAAAGATTTGTAGTAGCAACAATTGTGAAGATGAAATTGAGATAATATAACAATATGTTTTATTTTATTTATATTTGAAGATAATTTACAAATATTGGAGTAGCTTCTTATGAGCATCAATATTATTTAAATCCTTTTGAACATCAACATTAGATATTAACAATAAAAGTCAACAATGGAAGACTAAGAGTCATCACTTAGATCAACACATTAACCCTTTATGAATATTAATATTTATTATTAGATAATAACAATAGAAAAACCAAGAATCACCTTAAAATTTGACATTATATAAATTGGTAGCTTACAATAATACTAAGGATGTAAAGTATTTATTTTAATAAAAAATGGAATGCTTGGCCACAATAAACATATGTGGAACCTAAGCCAATTTCAACTTCCATTAATTGGAGGGACAAGAGCAAGTTCATCTCCATCTTTCACAATAGTAGAAACATAAATGTGCATTAAGGCCATCTCCATGCAATCATAAATTGCTTTTAAACTTGGTACATACAATATAAGCTTATTAACATAGTCCAAAGTATTTGAAGCTTATTTTTATTTTGTTCATGAGTGCATTAATCTAGTTCCTTGGCTTCTATATCACTTTCTTTTATTTCTCTATCCATAATAAGATACTCTACCAACAAATTGAACATTTGGCTTAACATGGGCAACAATACAATAGACATACAAAATAAATCATGTATGCCATCTTTTAGAAGCAAAAGTTTGCAAAAATATTCATGTATAGAATCAAAGATATATTACAAATATTTTGTTGTCACTCTAGATCACAAATCTCTACATAAAACATACCACTCTTACAAACAGTCAATTATATCGAACACATGTGAAGGATACCAGGCAAAAATAATGTAATTCAATATGCAGAAGAAAAAATAGTGTAGAAAACAAGAAGAATCTAATAATATAGGTAGTCAATGAGAAGATAATATATCAAAGAAGGTGAAAATGGAAAAGATAAAGTAGCTGGAGAAATACAATTGATGCACCAACCTATGAAGTAAGAGTGGATACACAATAACATATGAATTCACTAAGAAGTTTAACATATGAAAATAGTCCAATCTCCACTATTCAGTACATGTGAGAATAACTTTGGAAACCATTACATTTATCCATTAAATACCAATTTAATAATTTTGTTTAGGAAAATAGTCAAAAAATTTAAAACCACCAAATAAATGCAAAATTCATTTCACAATTCAAAAATATCTCAATGTGGAGAAACAAATATGGAACTAACAATAGATATTACAAAACAATAATAGATAAAACCACATAACCAGTGCCATTAACAATAGAATTATTTTTTGAATGAGATAAAACACAACAAAAATAATCCGACTGTCTACAGATTCAAAAAGAAAATCACTTAAACCATGGAAAGTGACTTCCCTCAAGATTCTGCATAAACTATGTTGTGCTATCAATGATGCCACTAAATAAAATGGACAAAGCTTGCAAGAAAAATATTACAAAAACCTACCAAATCAGAATTTTTTTTTAAATGAGATGAACCAAAACCACTCTTCCTTAATTTATGCTTCAATTCATTCACAACAAGCAAAAAATAGATCTAAAAATATCGAGGTTTTAGAGCTACTAGATTCTTGAGGTCTCAGACAAGATTATTTAGGTGATAAATATGTGAGTTAATAAGTCAATTTGGTTTTTTGTCATGTTCTAAAATAATTTCCAAAGCATCTGAGAGTAATATTCCCATCCACATTTTGGCCATGTCTTAGACTATTTTCAAATTATTAAGACTTCATTTTCAGAAGGAAAATCTAGGATTTATGGTGCACAAATAAGAACAATTTTCACAAATAGCACTAGAACTCAAATATATCAATATGGAATACGTTCAAGTGGCAAAACCATTGTGATTTCCAAAACTGAGACCCAGTTTCACATTGCCAAGAGACATGATAAAGTATAGAAAACAAGTTGATAGATTGTCCCCACTAAGTTTGACAGTCACAAAATCAAGCATAAGTAAAAGGGATACACAAAATATTTAAGGGAGTCTTAACAAACCAATGAAACCTAATATCCATGCATTAATTAAATGTATGTTAGAAAAAGAATCAAGGGAACTTAAACACAACAATAAGTAGAACAAAAATTTAGGGCAATAGTATAAAGATGACACAAAGATTGAATGAACAAGAACAAAGTTTAAGTTCAACAAACAAATAAGCAATAAATCATAGAGGTGGGAAGTTGTAGATGTAGAGTACAAGGCTACAGTGTGCAGTTGCGGACAACCCATGTTTTACACAAGCTTTTGAACACTCCCTGCATACCTCCATAAAACGAATTGCACGAGAATTCATACTAAATCACTATACAAGATAATAACAATATCTAGTGTTTGGTGAGATCATCTAATGGCACAAGCCTTCTTTGGGCATAGGTCAAGTGGCATGTACTTCTTGAATGCCTCTCTCAATGGGCAATGGCTATTCAACCCCACAAATGCACAAGGGCATGTATATGTCATATCCCATAAACATTAAAATAGTTTATCCATCTTGCAGAAATGTACGTAACTGACAGCCATTCGCATTTCGCTTCTGTAAATATTTGTACACACAATACAATATTTTCTTACTTAATGAATACTAATTGTTTTTACTATGTTTTATATTATTTAGAAGTGATTTAAATTTAGTCTTTATAATTTTTTTAAAATTATTTTAGAGTTTAAACTAAGTATAATTTGTTTACAATTTAACACATTCTATTATAAATACTATTAAATATAAATTAAAAGGATTAGAATTATAATTTGTTTACATTTTTTATTGTTTACAATTAAAATTTACTTGAATATATTTGATGCAACACAAATAATATTATCTAAAATAATTTAAAGATTTATACAATGTTAAATTTTAAGTATTAAGTTTAAACTATATTTAAATAAAAAAGTTTAAATTATATTTAGTGTTTATTTTTTTATAAATTATTTATATATGTACTAAAATATCACATTCTTATAGAATTGTTTGTATGTTTAATAATCTTTTAAGAATTGTTTAAACTTAATACTTATAATTCTTTTAGTTTAACATTATTTGATTATATTCTTGTTTAAGTCTTATAAAAATGATTTTATTCTTAGTAGTTTTTTTAAAATGATATAAAATTCATTCTTGTAAACTTTTTAAATTTATTGTTAAGTGTTTACACTCCTCTTTAAATTAATTTTTTTATAAGAATGAACTTTTAAAGTTTACACAAATTGTGTTTAAACTAACAAATATTATTATATAATTATATAAAAAATATCTTTATATAATTAAACATTTAAGTATTAAACTATTAAACACATTGGTTTAATTCTTATAAATTAAGTGTATCTTTTATAAAAGATACTTAAACCATTTAACTTTTTATTCTAAGTGGATTTTTTTATATATTCAAGTAGTTTATAAAAGAATTATAAGTATTAAATTTATAAGAATTATACTATTACTATTATCTTAATAAATTAATATTTTATTATCTTTAAACTTTTAAAGAAGTATAATATATTTATTGCAACACTAAATACTATTATCTAAAATAATTTTAAGATTTATACAATGCAAAACTTTATATCAATTAATACTAAATACTTAATACTGTCTTAAATTACTATTTTAATATAATATAAATTTTAAGAATGAATTATATAAGATTTAGTGTTGCAACAAATATAAATAAAAAACTAAATACTAATAATTGTTTTCCCTCTTACTTTATTTCTTCTTTTGTCTTTTTTCTTCTGTTGTTTATCCTTTCATCTTGCCTGATTTTTTCCCCTCGTCCCCTTTACTCCATTTTCTTTTTTCATCTTAGTTGTTAGTCTTTTCTCCTTCTTTCATTTTTTGGCCAAGGTTTGTTTTCTTAATTGGCCTTTTGTTCTTCTCCCCTTTTACTATGCCTTCAACTTTGTGGTTTTATTAGTTAGGTTTTTTCCATTATTAATAGTTGCATTGCATTTGTTTTTTAGGTTTTCTAATCTATCTTGTTCTTCTTTTATCATTAAACCACTTGCTTGCATTTCCCTCTTTAAGGTTTCTTTCTTGTCTTTTTGGTGTTATTGGTTCTTGTTGTTTTTTGTCTTTCCTTCTCTTTGAGTTTTCCTCTTTGTGCCTTTTTCTTCTTTTTTTGAGTTTGATTCAACCATTTGTTTCTTGAGGTTGAGGTCTTCTCTTATTTTCTTTCAAATTCTTTTTGCTTTTGTTTTGTTTTGAGTTATTCTCCTTCTTTCTTGAATTTGGCTTTTTTGGCTTGTTTCTTTGTGTTAGAATTAGCTCTCTCTTTGGAATGTTTGCTCCTCCTTAGTTTCTTCTATTTTTATGATCTTTTCACAATTTAGTCCTTCCTCATTCTCCTTTGTTACGTGGTTTTATTAGTTAGGTTTTTCTGTTTTATTTTTGTCTTTCTTTTTATGAGATGTTTTGTCTTTAATTTAAATATTTATTTACATTTTTTCTTTACCTTAAATATTTATTTACATCTATTTATTTATCTTATTTATTTTTTCCTTGAACCTATGGTTTTTTGTCTTAATTATTATTTTATTTTATCTTTTGGTGCTTTTTTAACTTATTAAAGTCTCTTTCCTTTTGTCCTTTAATTTTCCTTTATTCTTTCCTCAATTTAATTAATGTCCTTGACTTTTAGAAATTTTATGTCTTTGACTTTTGAAAATCTTGTTTATCCATAGGTCTTATTTCCTTCCCTCATTTTCTTAGTCTTTGTGCCTGCCTCCCTTCCCAATTCCCCTCATTTGTTTATCTTCCCAAGTCTGCTTCTCTCTTACCATTCTCTTCTCTTTTTTTTGCTTATCATCTTGATGATCGATCATGGAGCATGATCCGAAACGTGGATGAAAAACATCAAACACGGTTTTAATCCAGAAATATTGCACTATACAATCATGGACTGTGGAAATTTATGGCTTTTAATTTGTATTCTTAATAGTTTTTAAAAAATGGTACAAAATTCATTCTTATAAACGTTTTTAATTTATTGTTAAGTGTTTACACTCCTCTTTAAATTAAAAAAAATTATAAGAATGAATTTTATTAAATATTTTATACCATTTAAAGTTTTTATATTTTAATTATTTACAATACTATTGCAAGATACTAAGATAGCAGGTCGGCTAAAACGATCATGGAAGAGCAATGGCAGAGTTTTGGGAAATTTGCAGGAAATGGTAGAATACAAGGCAAAATTAATGATCCTCGACAGTTGGTAAATTAGGGCATATGTTCTTTACAGGTTTCTAGGCCAAATGGAAAGATGGGGCAGTATCATGCAAGGGCAAGAATGCCATGGATTACACATCAATTTGCAAGACCTAATTGGAATCCTATGATTTTGGGAAAGCATTTGGATAAGCATAAGCAACCGATCTTTGACTTATTCGAAGGTGAGTTTAATCAGTTCAAAACAAGAGGAGGTCCCTTCAATCCAAAGAAAAACATTGGTTCGGTGCAGATATATCAAAATAAAGAATGCATGGATATTCTCAAAGCTTTCCTTCGTAAATAGAGGGTGTTGTCGCACCCAAGACAACAATCTAAGGCATCATTTGATCAGGCATTGTTTGCTGAGGGAAGAGGGTGTAAAGGAGGGAACAAGGGTTTTTAGACTCAATAATTTCAATATGCTAAGAATGAGGGTTTCGTCAATAACGGAGGACGACAGGGTGGGCAGAAGGAAGCATTTTCAAGGACAAAGTGGCAAACATTTCAGAATAGGTGTAGAGGAAGAAAGGGTTTGAAAGACAAATCCAAAGCCAAGAAGAAAGTATTCAAGAAAGTATGGAGAAGAAAAGAAGTGCAAGAAAGAGTCCAGGATATTCAGGATGATAAAATGAGAGTTGTGGAATCCAAGATTGAGACTAGTGAGTTCTCATCACAGCAGCAGGGAGCGGTAAAGATTACTTTTCCTGAGCATATGTTGCAGCTGCAAATTGAGGATCTCAGAGATAAAGGACTTGTATGTAATTTTTGGAATCTTTCATTGGATGTAGAAAACCTAAGGAATCTAATTCTAGATGAATGGGAAGGGTTGGTTAATTTTTTATATTTAGACCAAAGTAAAGGGATTTTTGTTGTTTTGTTTTCAAATAAAATGTTTAAGGAAGTGGTGTTTAAAACCAAATCATGGTCATTTCAAGGTTCGGGTTTATATATGCAAAATTGGACTCCAAATTTTAAATCTGAGGATTTTCTTACACGCTTTATTCCTTTCTAGATTCAATTGCATGCTTTACCTTTGGAATATAGAGAATTAAGTTTGTTAGAAATCATGGCGAATCAAATAGGCATTTTCCTCAAACACGATTTGCTCTTTTTTGATAATCCTTCAAAGCCAATAAGGATGAGTGCATTGCTTGATGCAACCAAGAGGTTTCCAAAGCATTTAGAGATAACATCAAAATTTGGAAAGTGGTAGCAAGAATTGTTGTTTGAGACTCTTGAAAATGCATGTGTTCAATGTCATATGTTGGGGCATTCAAAGATAGCATGTAGAGAGAAAAATGAAGTGCTCAAACAAGATTTGGTCAACTGTGATAAGGTGCCAACAAGGGTTTTGAGTCAGAATAGTTCAACATATATCTGTGGTAAATAGTTAGCATGTAGGGGGAATAGTAAGCAATTTATTTCAACACCTTATCAGGTATTAATTCAAGATCAATTCAGGGGATCGTTTGGCCATAACAAGGGGTCAACAAGGGTATTTAATCAAAATGGTTTAGCATTTTTTGGTGGTAAAGAGATAGTAAGTAAGTGGAATAGTAGGAAAATTTAGTTTAAGCTTCACCAAGTAGCAAGACACGATCAGTTTAGGGGACAACAACAGGGCGAGGTCCAAGATGTGCAAGGAAAACATTATGTGGTCTCCACAGTTATAGCCAAGTATTTAGAGGTCTTTGGTAGGAATAAAATGAGTAACATTCTGAATTTATATTGCCCATCTCTTCATATTTCTGAAGATCAGTTGAATAATATAATCAAGAAATTAATGTTTTAAGAGTCAGCAACTTAATCATGGATGGGAAAAAGGAAATTCAAGCATGTCTTCTGATTCAATTAATAGATCTATCAACTGAATCAGAATGGTTGAGAATGCAAGGTCTTTCAATGAAGAATGAAAATGTTTTGATGCAAAATTGGAATATCTGGCAGAGAAGGTCCTTTTGTCAGTAGGATCAAATATAATCGATAATATAGCAGAAGAAATAGAAGAAGAAGGTGTCTTTGGGGATTAAAAGTGTGAAGGTTATGAGGCCTGCAAAAGAAATGGTGCAAAAATCTCATTTCAAGAAATACAAGCTAATCCTATCTCAGAAGTACAAAGGTCAGCTAGTGTTGAGGATGATGCAGTTTTTGACTATTCACAAGTTTTATCTATTGCTCAGACTCCATTTCAACTTTTTGTAAAGAAGTCTCCAGGAAAGAGAGGCCGAAAATCAAAGTTGGTAAAGCTATGGGAGGAAATAGAAGCAGGAATACAAAACAATCTTTATGATTCGATAGCAAAAGTGCTTCATAAACGCCTGAGGAGAGCCTGTTTCTCTCCTTGAGCACAATGAAGATCGTATCATGGAATGTCAGGGGCATTAATGCTCCTGACAAACGTGCTTGCATCAAATGTCAAGTGGATAGATGCGGAGCTGATATTGTGATTATGAAGGAGACAAAACCTTCAACAAAAACGTATGAAGCTACAATTCAGAAATAGAATTTATGGAAGTCATTGCACTTGCCTGCTCAAGGAGCATCAAGGGGTTTAGCGGTTTTTTGGAGCCCAAATGTAGTAAGTGTAGTCTCAAATAAAAATGAATTCGCAATTGGCAGTTGGTGGAAGTAACAAAATATGATTTAAAGTTCAGATTGTTTAATATTTATGGGCCAACATCTACACTCTAGTGACAAGAAAAATATATGGGATTGTCTTAAGAAATTCTAGGTCTAGGGGAGGAGAAATTCATTGTGGCAGGGGACTTTAATGCCATTGATCCTCCCTCTAAAGTGATAACAAATTTTAGCTCTTTCATTAACACAAATGATCTGAGGGATGTTGTTCCAGTTAAGGGAAACTTTACATGGAATAACAGTAGGAAAGGGTTCCTTCAGATTGCAGTAAGGTTAGATAGATTTCTTATCTCTTCAAATTGGTTTAGCTTGCGCCATAATTTTGTGTCTGAGATAATGCCTTATGTAGACTCGGATCATTATGCAGTTTCTCTCATCATTTCCAAAGTTTCATCTCTGTAATTTAAATCCTCTTTTAAATTTAAAATTATGTGGCTTCGACACCCAAATTTCCAAGAATTGGTTTGCCAGTGGTGGCTGGTAGCGCCTTACGAACAGGGAACAAAGATGTTTTAGTTGAGTAGAAAGTTAGCACATCTCAAGCAACACCTTGTGAAGTGGAATAAAGAAGTTTTCAAGAATATATTTCATCAAAAAGAGGTTACTCAGAAGCAACTGGAGGAAGTGCATGATCAAATTATTCAGCATGATCTGGATGAGCTCTGCATGATAAGAAAAAGAAATTACAAAGTGATTGGGAAGAATTAAGTGCAAGAGAAGAAATGTATTGGAGACAAAAATCAAGGAAATTGTGGTTGAGGGAGGGTGATCGTAACATTAAGTATTTTCATTCTTCTACACAGATTAAACGAGCGGCTAAAGCGATTCAGTCTATTTAGGAGATATCTATGGGTAATTGGCTCACGAAGGAAGAAGAGATAAGTAGAGAATGTTTCAAGTTTTTTTCTGATCTTTTGTCTACACCACGGGACAGAATGGAGAAAAATGATAGGGATGAAGCTGAACTTTTGGAGACAATACCAAAGCTTGTCTCTGAAAGGGATAATAAATCTTTGCTGAGACCTTTTTCTTTAGAAGAGGTCAAAAACGTAGTTTTTTCTTTGGCACCGGATAAAGAACCTGGCCCAAATGGTTTCACTGCTCTTTTCTTTCAAAAATGTTGGGACATCTTGTGCTTTGACCTGGTATAGGCTCTTGAAGAATCGAGACAAATAGGTATATTATTAAAACAATTCAATGTAACAAATATAGTGATTTTACCAAAAGTGAAGGAGCCGAAAACATTTGCAGAATTCAGGCCAATATCCTTGTGTAATACAATATACAAGATCTTTACTAAAGCAATTTATTTAAGATTACAACCTCTTATACTAAGGATCGTTTCACAAGAGCAAGGGGGTTTTGTGCCAGGGAGAGAGACTACTGAGGAAGCCATAGTAGCTCATGAGACTTTGTACTCAATTTCTATGTCTAAAACTCCTTTTATCATTGTCAAACTGGACATGATGAAAGCATACGACAAAGTTAATTGGAATATTTTGAAAAAATTACTTAGAAAGTTTGGGTTTAGTGTAAAATGGTGCAGATGGATAATTACATATCTCTTAGGTGCAAAATTTTTAGTTTTGTTGAATGGTTCTCCAACTGGTTTCTTCATTGCATCACAAGGTGTTAGGCAAGGGGATCCACTCTCGCCATTTCTATTTATAATCATGGCAGAGGCTTTGAGTAGGTTCATCAATATGAAGCATTCTCAGGGGCTTTGGAAAGGGATCCAAATTGGTGACACAGGCTTAAAAGTAACTCATTCTCTGTTTGTGGATGATACTAATTTATTTGGTAGAGCTACTATTGCAGAGGCAAAGCAGATTAAGGAAGTCTTAGACAAATATGTATCAGCGTCAGGGAAAAAGATAAATACGTCCAAGTCAAAAGTGTATATTCTTAATACGAAGGAAGAGACTACAAAAAAAATTGTCAGTAGTCTTGGTTTTCAAGAAGCAATTTTACCTTGCACATATTTAGGGATCCCTTTCTTTATGGGTGCTAATAAGCCAATGTATTGGGTGAAAGTAATTGAAAGGTTGAATTCAAGAATTTTTCTATGGAAGGCCAGATGGTTATCATTGTTATGGAGAATCCTTCTGGTAAAAGCAGTTTTGCCTTCAATCCCAAATTATTTTTTAGTAGTTCTTAAGGCCCCCCATTCTGTGATCTTAGAAATTGAGAAAATTATCAGAGGCTTTATTTGGAAAGGGAATATGGACGATCAAAAGAAGGTGTAAAAGGGAATATCGTTAGATGATATGGCACAAGCAAAAAGGTAGGGTGGGGCTGGAATTCATAAGTTAGCATGTAGAAATAAAGCTTTTGGAGCAAAACTGGTCTAGAAAATGTACGTGAGTCCACACACCAAATGTTGTAGTATTTTGCAATCCAAGTATCTAGACAATTGGGATCCTTCAAAAATTATTACTATAGCTAATCCACCAAAAGGATCTGCTATGTGGAATTTTTTGGTCTCATGTAGACACTTAATTGTTACATATCTCTCATGGGAGGTCAATAATGGAGAAAGTGTTAAATTTTGGAGTGATTCTTGGAATGGGAATCCTCCTTTGCAAACTACTCCTAAATTTCATCACATAATGGAATGGTTGAAACAAGTTTGGGAGGAGAATTTTTAGATTACGTCCAATCAGTGGATGGCACTTCAGGGAGAATTGTAGAATTTTTTTAGATTTGTCTCTTACTCCTCAACAGTGTTGTGGAGTGCAAGAGAAGCTGAATGAGTGTTTATTTTCCTATCTGCAAAACCAGATAGATTGGTGTGGGCAGCATCCAGTGATGGAAAGTACACAGTCAACCAAGGCTATAAGGCTCTCTATCATAAGAAAAGCCAAGTAGTGAATCATAGGGCATATTCCTTTTGTTGGGACAATGCAATTTTACCCAAAGCAAGAAGCTTTGCTTCGCTGGTACTAAGGAAAAGTATTATGACAAGTGATCGTCTAGCAAAGTTAAAAATAGAAGAACCATTTAAATGTTTGTTGTGCAGTAAAGAGGTAGAAGAGGTTGATCAGTTATTTCTCACTTGTAATTTTGCACATCAAAGTTGGGAGTGGGTTTTGAATAAACTCATTTTTTATGCTCCTCTATCAAATTAATTATGGGACTTGTTCCAAAGTTGGCCGACTCTATATAAAACTAGTTTTTTTGCATGCATCTGGAGAGTGGTGCCAGTGTTAGTGATTTGGAACATATGGTGGGAGTGGAAGTTACGCATTGTTAGGAAAGTTGCTTCTTCTACAGAGGTAGTCTCTGGAAAATTTGAGAAGGTAATTTCAGAATCCTTAAATTCAAGTGTTCAAAAAGTTAAGGGGGTAAATTCAGTTTTTACAAGCTAGGATGCTTTGGTTATGCATAATTGGACGAGCTTGAAGTTGCCATTTCTAGGTAGTCTATTTCAATCACAAGCAGTAAAGATTGATAAGAAGCATGTCAAATGGAAGGCGTCACTTCATAAAACTGAATTTTGATGGGGCTTCAAGAGGAAATCCTGGGGTTTCAGGAGCTAGTATTTGTTTAAGAGACTCAGAGGGTAAGGTTTTAGCAGTTAGGTCAATTAATCTCCCCAAAGGTACAAACAACATTGCAGAAGCAAAGGCTATTTTAATGGGGTTGGAAATTGCATTGTCGAATGGAATTAGAAATCTGCATATCAAATGTGACTCATTGGTGATAATTAATGCTTGTAAGGTAAAAAATGTTCAAAATTGGTGTTTTGAGTATGTTCTTAAAAGAGTTTGGACTTTTCTACAGAGTTTTCAGTCCTAGCAGCTCACTCATACTTATAGAGAAGGAAATAAACTAGCAAATTGTCTAGCAAACATGGGGTGCAATAAGCAAGAAATTTTTCTAGCATAAGACATTAGCAATGTAAAAAATTATCCTCAATTAGAGGAAATTATTTTGCAGGATGCTTTGAGTCTCGATTAAGCAAAATGACAACGTAAATTGGAATACGTAGTCAGAGTTTTCTTAGTGGTGACTTGGAAGTGTAAGATGTTGAGTCTACAGTGGAATGTGTAGGTTGGGTATGCCTTCTAATTGGGAAAAGTTTAAATTTAAAATAATTTAATCTACTCCACTTAAAGTTAAAGGTGTTTGTTGCACATGGTTGAATTGGCACGTTAGCCCGGGCCTTGTTTTGAAGTTGATAATGTCTTCTACATTGTTAAGTGTGGCAATTTTAGAAGGAAGTGTCTTTCAAAGCTTGGTTAAAGGATTTACCGTGGAGGAGTTAATGAGGGTAGAGGACATTGTATGTGTCTTGTCGATCGTGTGAAGTGCGAAGTGAAGTCTGCAAAGTACAAACGTGATTGCATACAAATATTTTAAATTGTAATGTGGCATAGGCTAATCTTTTCTAGTCGATGCCAAATCTAAGATTTGATGTTTGTCATCATCGTGCGTAAGCTGCAGAATACAGGTGTCGTCGATAGCAATGACCTTGGTGCTAATCACATGGGTAAACCAAGTATGTACAATGAGTAATCATACCATTATACTCCAAATTTAAGGGAAAAATTAGGTATGGTTGTCGACTAGATAGGAAGATTTTGAGGATTGGTCTAATCGAAGCAGTTTGGCAAGGCCAAATTTAGCTATTGGCACTGTTAGATTTAGTTATTGGTACGCTCGTATTTTGTGCTTGCATCATGAGACGTGCGCAAGTTTCAAAGGAGTAAGGATGTGCGATTTGCGGCAGGATGAATTATCGCTTCATAAATGTCGAATTAAAGCATTCTTTTTCCCATATCTAACCAATTGGTTTGTGTAGAGTGCAAGAGTGGCATGCGTAGGGAGATTAAGTATAAGTCCTGTTAACAGTGAGTGTTGTAGTTTGTAAGCATGGTGAAGGTAGCAAGCGGGGGTGGAATTTGCTTTGTGACGGGCATTGTGGAGAACAAAGTTCGGTTTGTGGGTGCTCAGGGTGCGTGCAAGTGTATGTTCATGGCATTCTTTCCTTGAAACTACAGAGTTTGTATTCTAGTAAATGAATGGGAGGTACCAATTTCAGAAGCAATTGGTGAGGCTAAATTTGATTTAGTGTTTAAAGCTCATTGTGCACCATTCAAAAAGTACATTGTAAGGGTAATTGGGGTTGACATTCTGGAATCAGAGAAAAAACAACTGATATACCCGTCTCAGCTGCTATCGATTTTCTTCTCCACACTTATGGATTTGCTTCAGGACGCTACAGAGGTTGAAAGCATAGTTGTTAAAGTGGTGAAGTCGATATATTTGCAAGAGGGTGTTTTGGCTAAAGCTTTTTAGGGGTATGATCTTTGGGAAGGACACGAGTTTGTGGTAGGTCTATTTCCCAGGCACTACTTATTGAATAGAGCATCTTTTCAGGCTTTATTTACTGTAATCAACAAAATGTTGTCTCACCAAGACTCTAGCTTCATGCTAAGAGCTTTGCGTCAGTATAGAGTCGGTTAAGGTAAAAGTGCAGGCAGTAATGGCCGTGTTGACCCATGTTCATGATCCTCCAAGAAGTACGCAAGAGTCACAAGGAATGGTAGCGGTGAGCAGAGTGGTACCACAAACAACTAGTATGTCAGGGGTTCTTGGAGCGACAGGGTTCAATCTAAATGTTTTACCACCCAGTCAGTTGGAGGATCTTCTCACCGAGCAACAGGGGGAGAATGAATATCAGATTGAGCACATGGAAGAATAAGTTGCACAATGGAGGCAATTTTGGAAAAAAAAAATTGGTCATCTCTGTGATAGAGGAATTGGTTGAGTCGAGGCAGTAAGCATGTGCGAGGATTTTGCAGATTTTTGGTGTGGAATAGAATTGCAATATATTTAATTCTATCAATTATCAAAGCAATATGTTCTAAATTCCATCGAATTTCGGCATGGTAAGCATGTACAAGGGTTTTTCTAGTTTTGGTATGGAATTTTTAGACCAAAGTTGGTTGACAGTTTATGGTTATGCGAGTCATTTTACTACCGTGTATGTGAATGATGGATCAAAGGTAAATTGAGCTATGAAAGGATGATGAAAGGTGATAAAATGCTTGTATGGGTACTTTTGTTTTGTAAATCATATTGGGTAGGAGTTTTTACGAATCTAGGTGGGTTGTACTTTGGGTTCATACTGTTGAATTCACATTGTAAACCTATGTTATGGGTACCTCTTATTGGGACAATTTTGCAAGGTTTTGTATCAAAAGGAGCTATAACTAGAGGTTTTCTTCCTGCTCTTTCCTCTTGGTATGCTCATTGAACCAAGTTTTGTAATATTATATTATAAGTATATTATAATATAATATAATGGCTATGCCATTTTTGTTTTACAAAAAAAAATTGTTCTTATAAGCTTTTTTAATTTAAAGAGGAGTGTAAACACTTAACAATAAATTTAAAAAGTTTATAAAAATGAATCTTATACCATTTTTTAAAAAACTATTAAGAATAAAAATTATTTTTATAAGACTTAAACAAGCGCATAATCACTAAATGTTAAATTAAAAGAATTATAAGTATTAAGTTTAAAATATTACTAAACATACAAACAATTATGTAAGAATGTGATATTTTAGTAAATATGTAAATAATTTATAAAAAAAAAACTAAATATAATTTTTTTTGTTAAACATAAAAATTATTAAAATAAGGTATGAACATCTAAGGCAGATGTTGTGTTTTAGGGTGAGCACGATTGTTTTGTATTAAGGATTTTTCAGTGTTTTGCACATAAGTTATTTAGGCATAAAAGGTTTTTGGTTAGGTGATGTTGGGTATCTCTTATGTGATCTTTGAATAATCGGGAGTGGTTTTATGTAATATGGGTTGTTTTTTTCAATTTTGGCTAGGAAGAGCCAATCTTATTCAATTTCGTAAATTTTATTATATTATATTAATATATATGCAGGCTTCTTGCCTTTCACCCAATTTTTTTAATTAAAATAAAAATATAAAGTTTTACTACATACAAAAATAATTTAAAGGTAGTGTTAACAAATTTTTAAGATAATAAAACCTGTAAACACAAACATTATTCAAATAAAAAAAATTAAATTTTTTTCCAAAAATTATTAAAAAATGCTTAGAATTCTTTAGAAGTGAATAATTAAACATTTAAATATTAAACTATTAAAATTGTAAATACCTATAAACTCTTATTTATTAGTGGTATAATTTTTTTAAATTAAGCATTTTTATAAGATTTAAACATGAGCATAATCACTAAATGTTAAATTAAAAGATTTATAAGTATTAAGTTTAAAAAATTCTTAAAAGATAATTAAACATACAAACAATTATATAAGAATGTGATATTTTAGTAAATATATAAATAGTTTATAAAAAAAATCTAAATATAATTTAAATTAAATAAATAAAAAATTAAACATAAAAATTATTTAAATAAGAATATAAAATTTTAGTAGGTACACAAATAATTTAAAGACAGTGTTAACAATTTTTTAAGATAATAAAAACTGTAAACACAAACACAATCGAAATAAACAATTTAAAAATTAAAACATTTTTAGAAAAATTATTAAAAAATGTTTAGAATTCTTTAGAAGTGATTTAAATTTAGTATATTTATAACTATACAATTAACATTTAAATATTAAACTATTAAAATTGTAAATACTTATAAATTCCTATTTATTAGTGTTATAATTTTTTTAAATTAACCATTTTTTAAAAACTTTTAAGAATAAAAATTATTTTTATTGTAGAAGTTGTCAAAACCAACTTCAGACTCCAAGAACACCTGCATACAAAAAGATACTTGCCACAAGGAAGAGAATGGATGGAAAAAACAAATAAGGGTTTGAAGCTCTAAAAAATAGAGAAATTATCTTATTAGAACAAAAAGGAATTATTGAATATACAATGGATCAATCCTTAAAAAGGAGATCATGCAAACCCTAAAAGAAACTCTAATAGAAAAACATTTAATAATTAATATTATTAATTGTCACTTTAATGCAAACTAAAATGAAATCTTAAAAAGGGACTAAAGGTAACTTAATCAAGATAATTAAGTTAAAACCTTTACTCTAACACCCCCCTTTAAGATGAGCAACAGTGCAGCTACAAACAAGTGCAAGAAAGCAAAGGTAACTACAAAACATGAAAATAAACATGGGTCCTGGCAACTAGGCCTGATCAGGTACCCAAATACAACCAAATCTCTGTAAAGTGGAAAAATAAAGAAAACCTCATGAAAAAAACTCTACTCCAAAAAAAGATGTTGAAAGTCATGAAGAACATCATTGAAGCAGAAGAAGCTGCAAACAACTGTCAAAAGATGACTGCTATGGTGTCGAAGAACCTCCTCTGAAGATAGGATGATCGAGATCAAGAAGACAACAATCTGCATGAATGCCTCAAACAACACTATTCGAATCAGATGGCAAACAAAGGCAAACACCTGGAACGAAGATACAGATGGCACAAGTACCAATAGTATGAAAAACACTGATCAACTGAGAATGGAAGATTCCTTCCAAGGCGAAACCAAGGAAGCATTAACACGAACAGTATAATACTCCCCCATAATGTTGACTGGGAGAGCTTGACAGATCCACTAAAATGTTGTGTAACACCCTATAGTGTATGAAGGAGAAGAAAAAACATCCAAAAGTGCACAAAAAAACATTTGCAACTGAAAAAATGGTGTGCAAAACAAAACACACATGCATGAGGCTAGAATCATATGGATCAACTGTCGTCGTGGAGGGACACTCACCAGACAAAGGTGTGATGGCAAAAACAAAGGCACTACACAACCCCCCAATGGCACTTTATAATACAGTGCAAGTACAAAATATGGCACAAGATTATATGCAAAATCCCCAAAATACTTGTACAATAGTGTGGCATTTTATCTCAGTGCATTTACATACAATAATTTGCTTACAAATAATGCTCAAAATGCCCACAAAGAACAAAATTTGGAAATACATGAAGAACAGCCAAAAACAAAGCATCACATGCAAACGAGAAGTTCCCAAGAGCAAATATGTCCAGGTAATTCACCAAAGTGTGAAAACACAAAAAGCTAAATAAAATATACCTATAGGGAAATCTGGAAATATTGCATGGATGGAACTGAAGAGCTTTGAAATATGGTTCCAACGTCGCTGAGATCACAAAAAACGGAGAAACGAATCAAAAGTTACAAGCTCGGGACTGAAAAATGCTCCTTTGACTTCAACTGGTTGTAGAATGCACTAACAGAAAAATTAAGTGATGAGACCCACACCACTAGAAAGTTGACAAAACCATCTTTCCAACGATATCTCATTTGCCAAAAACCGATATCATATGCTCAAGTTATGACCTTTGAAAAAAAACAGCTCCAAATGGGAAAAAATACAGTGCTAGATTAAATTTGACGGTCATACAACTGTCGCAGCCAAAATCCGGGCCTAAAATTGACGGCCAAACGGCCGTCACTGCATTTTTTCAATAGGGCTTATTTCAAAAATTGATTTTTTTTTCTTTTTAAACAAATAAAAAAAATACAAGGCTAATTTTTTTTTTTAAAATTAATAAAAAAATGGCCCGCATGGGGGTCGCGGCCTGCCAAGGTACCGCCATCAACGGTACTGTCAGACTGTCGATCGACAGTAAAGCCGCCGACGGCTGACAATACGCCACCCGGCGTACTAAAGAGCCTGCAGGCCTGCGTACGCAGGTACCTACGACGAGTACCCTAGTACAAGGCCTAAGCAAGCCTTTAAAAGGCTTTTTTCTTTTGATTTGATTTTTTTAATAAAAATCAAAAAAAAACTTTAACAATTTTTTTTTTTTTTAAATCTAACGAAAAATAAACGCAAAAATAAAATATTTTTTTACCAGACAGACAAACGGTCGTACGGGTAAAAAATTTGCCCCTCAAATCAACTTTGTCCAAAATGGACGAATGAACAGTCGATTTAGGGGTTTTGGACCGTTGCGGACTAACGGTGAGGTCTGTTTGGACTCAAAATGCTTTGAAATTGCAGGTGATTCCCTGGATCAAAAAAAGCAAACCCCAAAACTATGAATGCCTAATCCAACCCTTGTAGCTCCAAATTCTTCAAACAAGAATAGACATGCAGCAGGAAATCTCTAATACCATGTAAAAGTTGTCAAAACCAACTTCAGACTTCAAAAACACCTGCATGCAAAAGGATACCTGCCACAAGGAAGAGAATGGATGGAAAAAACAAACAAGGGTTTGAAACTCTGAAAAATAGAGAAATTATCTTATCAGAACAAAAAAGAATTAATGAATATACAATGGATCAATCCTTAAGAAGGAAATCATGCAAACCCTAAAAGAAACCCTAATAAGAAAATATTTGATAATTAATATAATTATTAAATGTCACTTTAATGCAAACTAAAGTGAAATCTTAAGAAAGGAATAAATGTAACTTAATCAACATAATTAAGATAAAACCTTTACTCTTAACATTTATAAGACTTAAACAAGAGCATAATCATTAAATATTAAATTAAAATAATTATAAGTATTAAATTTAAACAACTCTTAAAAAATTACTAAACATACAAACAATTATATAAGAATGTGATATTTTAGTAAATATATAAATAATTAATAAAATTAAATAAACACTAAATATAATTCAAGGACTTAAACAATATAATTTTGTACAGTCTAAACTTAAAGACAATTATATATCTAAAGTTATAATATACTATTATCACATCAATACTTGTATTTAAACTTTTTTATTTAAATATAGTTTAAAATTAATACTTAAAATTTAACATTGTATAAATCTTTAAATTATTTTAGATAATTACGCTAAAAGGCGTTATACAGTGAAAGCAACGAATGAATATTCCATATTCTGTAAAAAAATTTAACCTGTATAGAAAATGGCAGGTAGATGCAAGTATATGTTGCATTGAAAATTGATTACCAAAATTCATGGGATATGGTTATCCTAACTATCTCATACCCAACCATTTTTTGAGTTTTGGAAAAGAAAATCTTAGATTCATGGGAGATGGTTTACATTATTTAAATTAGAATGTTGGTTTTTTCAATTTGATATATAATTTTTATAAAAATATAAATTTAGGGAAAAATAAAATGTAAAGTAAAAATTTATATAAAATATTTTTAAAAATATATGCGTGTTTGAATGTTATTTAAGATCTAATTTATAAAAGGAAAAATAAAATTTTAAAAAAATTGTATGGAAAAATTTCAATATATTTATAAAAGAGTATATCTTTTTATTTAAATAATAAATTTTGATAGATATGATTGTTAATTATATAATTTAATATATTTAAATTTATTAATTAGTTAACTGTCACGATGGTAGTTACGTTATAGTAACGGGACAAAAATCATTTCTTTTCCTGAATAGTTTTAAATCGCTTAGAGCACAAACAAATTTCGTCTCATTTCATTGGAATGCAATCAATTACCATAAATATTACTCAGACTAAAGTTGAAGAGCTTGGCAAGCCTAAGAAACGTGAAAGCGGTGTTTGGTTCAAGCTGCAAGTCACTCCTACGAAGTAAGGCGATCACTGGATATAACACCATTTTTCTTGATTTCTATTATTTGTTATCGCCTGAGTTGATGTGAGTTGTGATTTGTTCTTAGGGATGGAAATCGTCTGTTGCAGCAGCTAAAACAAAATATGGCAACAAGGAAGGGGATATAGGTGAAAGTCATTTTCCATGGTTTCAATGAGTTTTATTTATAATTAATATTTTTGAGACACATTGTGTTAGTGTTCCTTATAGATTTAGAGTTTTCAAGCTCTTCCAAAATCAGAAGAAACAAAGGGTTGTCATTACGGATTTGGCCATGCTACCAAATGAAATCCCCAACACGACGGACGCCACCACCATCAAGATTAGCGTTATTTTGTACACTCTCTTCCTCCCCATTTTGTCCCCAAGCCAGCCGAAGAAGAGTTGCCCAACTAGGGTTCCGCACAAGGCCACTCCGTTTACGGCAGCTGAAACGTAACGTTTGGCGGCAGAGCGCCAGGCTTCTTGCTGATTCCGTCGTAGTAATAGATCCTTCCCAGCAACTTCGTTACTGTGGATATGCAGAAGAGATCAAACGCATCTGTGAAGAAGCCCATGCCTGGCGGTGAAATGGTACAACTGTGTCTTGGCAATGTCCAAGTTGTTGAGCACCTGGAGCTGGTTTTGCACCATTTTTTCTCACTCTTCCTGCGAAGCAAACACAAGGCCAAAACTATAATCCATATTCATCAACTACTAATCTGTTCTAAGTATAAGACCATTACTTTCTCGTTTGCACTTTCTTTTTCAGACCTATGGAAGTGGAATCTCTGAAATTAGAAAGCGATCTTTATTGAGTTACTCTACTTAATTTTTCCAAATATAATGGAAAAATTAAATCTTTTACTTTTTTATAATGATTTTAAATCTTTTACTTTTTTAATTTTCTAATAAGCTATAGAGCTTTATATATATAAATATATATTTAATTATAGAAAAAAATATATATTATGATTACTTTTAATCATAAAAATATGTTTCCAGTTTCATATATTTATAAAATAGAAAATATTTATTTTTTTAACAAAATTGAAAATATTTTTAAAAAGGAAAAATTAAATACAAAGAATATAATATAATAAATTTATTATTACATATAAAAAAAATCTTAAATTAATATATTTAAAACTAGCTTATGTATCTTCAAAAAATTAATGTAATTAAAAATTACATGTACACTTCCCTTAATATTATATAATTTTAAAATAGTTTATATAATATTATTATTTGTGTGTTTATTATTATGTAGAATTGGATCATGATTATGACTAGGATGAAATTAGGGTTAGGATTCAATTAGGATTTGGGTGAATGTTAGGTTAAGATAAGAGTTCAACTAGGGTTAGATTTTAACTAGGGTTGTGGTTAGGGTTCAATAAGTAATATAGATAGAATCAAGGTTGTTATTAGAACTAACATACCTATATTTAAAAAAATCTATGTAAAATAAGTGAGAGATATCCTTCTCCAAGTGTCTATTTTAAATTAAATTTGCACCATATAAATGCAATAGGTGTCTTGGGAAAGATATCTCTCGGCGTATTTTACATAGATTTTTCTAAATATAAGTATGCTAGTAGTATTTACTGTTGCAACAAATATATTCAAGTAAATTTTAATTGTAAATAATAAAAATATAAACAAATTATAATTTTAATTCTTTTAATTTATATTTAATAGTATTTATAATAAAATGCATTAAATTGTAAACAAATTATAGTTAATTTAAACTCTCAAACAATTTTTTTTAAATTATAAAAACTAAATTTAAATCACTTCTAAATAATATAAAACACTGTAATTTTTTTACTATTTTTTAAGTCAAAAAAATTATTGTATTGTACAGCTATAACTGTGTACAAATATTTTTGTCATTTATGTACATTTCTGTAATATGGATACTCTGTTTTAATGCATCCAAATCCAAATCCAAAGCTTATACAAGGCAATCAAGGATATTTTTCTTAACGAGATTGGACGTGAGATAATAATTTTTCTTATCGAGATTAGACCTGAGATATTAAGGCATTCTTGAATCTAACAAATTTGTTCTGAGCTGCCTCTTGTGGTGGATGTGACAATAGATTAGACATTGGTTGTTGTGAGCTAAAATTTATTTTCAGACATGTCGGCAGAATGTTTGAACTGCTCGATACTGTAGTTTCAACTTTCCCATTGATCTCAAAACTGTTTGAGGGCAAGCTTAATCTGTTTACAGGCTGTGAGACAGATTTGACAGTGAAATCTGGACTGACAAATCCACTTAAAAAAACAAACTAAATAAAATATCTCTACTGCCACAAAAATCAAACTAAATAAAATATCTTTGTGGATAAATCATTTAGATTTACCCAGCCACAAAAATCAAACTAAATAAAATATCTTTGGGGACCCTAATGTACGTCATTTAAACTTGTTCAATTTGTCGCTTCCTCAACTTTACCCACCGACTCCACATAGATAAAAAATTTCTGTATTTAATCTGTTGTTGATGGACATGATGCAAACCTTAAGGGTACTGTCTTTTGAATGCTTCCAGAGCACTCTCTAGAAATTATGGAAGTTTTCAAAAGAACTGCTCAACTGAATACAGGAGCCAAAATTCCATTGATTGGGCTGGGGACTGTTTCTGTTGAGCAGAATGAAGAGGAGGTTAAGGCAGCCATTACTACAGCTCTCCAGGTGTATTTCACTGTCCACAATATTATAAGTTACAATTGTCCTCTATAGAATCAATTAGCAGAATAGATTAGTACACTCTAGTTTCTGTTTTGTAGTATTTTCAGTTTTGGGTTGGCTTGGAACCATTATTGAAACTAGTGGGTAGTGTCACTGACGCTTCCCAAGGCTGTTTAATTGACTTTGTGATGGATCTCTTATTCGGATTTAAAAAAATTATACAGTTATTTAAAAAAGAATTCTAGATATCATATTTTTACAATTCATGATATTATCAATATTGTTTATGGAATAGATTGTGTGAGTTTTTGAATTAATATTTCGGAACAATTTTTCTTGTAACTCTCTAGCATTAATGATGGATCATGAAGTGTGATCCAAAATGCTGATTAACTTTCACAAAGTCTAATACACAAACAATATTGATCAATTTTTTATCATATTATTTTATAATTGTAATTGTGAATGAAAATTTTACTACTATTAATTTTTAAAGCTCACTACATATATCAAAGGATTGTAGTTCAATTGGTAGAGCACAATTGATGAGGGTAATGTCATGTTCTTTAATTATGCCATCAACCAAAGTTCAAAACTCCAGAGGTATGATATAAGGGATGAAGCCGAGATCATGCCCCGAGAGATCTTGGTGGAATGGTACCCCTCAGTCCTTGACTCTTAGCCAAAAAGATATCTGTGGATGAAATTGGGATCGTGCACCAAGAGATCTTGGTGGAATGGTACCCCTCAGTCCTTGATTCTTAGCCAAAAAGATATCAGTGGATGAAATTGGGATCGTGCACCAAGAGATCTTGGTGGAATGGCACCCCTCAGTTCTTGACTCTTAGCTAAAAAGATATCAACATAGATTTCTGCTTCTTTATTGAATAACAAAACAAACTTATGAAAGATATTAAACCATAAATAGATAAGATTAGAGCTCTTCACTTATCCATACATATAAAACTTTTGCTGTACCATTGACTTTGATATAATAACTAGGGGTTTAAAGATTTGAGCCTTTGCCTTGTCTATTTTATGGTAAATATACTTTTGCAGTAGCACTGACCTGTGACTGAACGTTTATGGCATCGGGCAAATTTATTTTTTTCAGTTATATTCAGCTTCTACAAGTTGAGACTGTTTGAGATGATTGATGATTTTAAGGGATAATCCAAAGTATCATTTTAGTTTTCTTAGTTATTTTGATATATCATTTTATGTTGTAGGTGAAGTTTTTTTTAGTACCCTTTCTATTCTAACCTGCCTACATGCTCTTTTGCAGCACAATGAACCTATGATGAAATTTGTGAGCATTAATGCAATTGGGTTGTTTCTTTAAACAATTATATTTGTAGGTTGGTTATCGACACTTCGACACAGCAAGCCTTTACAACTCAGAGCGTCCATTGGGGGAAGTGCTGCAGACGGCTTTTCAAAATGGACTTGTTAACCGAGAAGATGTATTTGTCACCACCAAACTATGGAATACCCATCATGACGACCCCGTCACTGCAATCAAGAATAGTTTGAAGTATGATTTACTCATTACAATTTCAGTCTCTTATATTATCTCCATATTGCAGAACTTTTTATTCCAAATTATTTCTAATATTCAGGAGTTTACAACTGGATTACGTTGATCTCTACCTTATCCACAATCCTGTCAAATTTACAAAAGAGGCTCCAATTTACTCGTTCCTTGACCGCAAGCCTACCAAGCTGGGAACAGAGATGGATCCATATTTCGGGAATAAAGAAGAGGAATTTTTGCCCTTTGATATAAAGTCTACTCGGAAGGGTATGGAGCAATGCATGGAGATGGGGCTTACCAAAGCCATTGGGGTTAGTAACTTTTCCTGTAAGAAGATTGAAGACCTATTGAGCCATGCTAAGATCCCTCCTGCAATTGATCAGGTAATGAGTTACTCGTCATACGCCTCTTAGTTTGTACAATTTTTTTCTTTTTTCTGTAATCTGAAACACCCTTAATATAACTTTGCACTTGTGAATCGGTGGGTAAACTTAACAAATTATGTAGATCCTTCAAATCTCCATTCCCCATTGAATCTTTGCTATGACATGGTACAGTTTAGAATTATATGACATTCAATTTGAATTTCTTCTTAGAAAGTTGTGTAGATGTTCTTTAAGGTCTATGGAATGGGATTGCAGGTAGAGATGCATACACAATGGCAGCAAAAGAAGTTGAGAGATATTGCAGCGAGCATAACATTCGTGTGAGTGCATGGTCTCCTTTGGGAGCTCCAAATACTCCATGGGGCTCAAATCTGGTTATGGATGATCCCCTCATCTACGAAATTTCTCAAAAGTATGGAAAGACTAGAGCCCAGGTATTCAATCATATTTGAATCTTTGGATATTTTTCTTGAGATTACGAACCTAGGCTGGAAACTCAAGTTACTGTCGTGCAATTGCAGGTTATGTTAAGGTGGGATGTAGAACAGGGAGTGTACATGCTGCCCAAGAGCTATAACACAGGCAGAATATTTTCAAATTTTCAAATTTTTGATTGGTCTTTGACACCGGATGATCATTATAAGATTGGCATGCTTAAGCAGGTTAAGTTATATCGTGGGGATGCTTTTGTTAATAGCACAACCAGCCCCTACAAGACTGTTGAAGAATTATGGGATGGAGAGATTTAACCTTTAGAATTTGAAGGTCACACAGACCATTTGCTACTTGCAAGAACAGTCCTTTGTTTTAAGCTCTGGTGTGATATAAAGTGAGGATCTAATATGTTATGGAGACATAACATTTATTGGTGGCAACAAAGTTTTATGGATCGAGGAAACGTTGTTTTATATGCACAATATTCTTTCTGGATTGTGGTTTCATGTAAGCAATATTTAATCTCGTAGAGGTGTTATAGCTCAAAAATATGTTAGAAATTCAATGTCTAAACTGGGGTAATAGGTTGTGAAGCTATTGTGTAGTAGGCTTTTCTGTAACAGTTTAGAGGTGTTTTGGTTATGTTCAAAATTAGATTTCATATTAAAAAACATAGAACAATGATGAATAAAGTATCGTTATTTCATGTCAAGTGATTGGGCCACTTTGTTATTTTGATGAAGATTATGGTTCAAATTCTCCAAGGACACCTTAGTGTTGAGTGGCTTGTTGAATAAATATCTTAATACCTTGCCACTCATTAAAATAATTTTTTGATGAAATAGAGTATATATATTAGAAAAAGTTCCATTAGTTTATCATTCAAAAAAAAAGCTAATAGACTGGAATTGTGTCTTGAAACGAGACATAAGAGTTAAGAGTCGATGTTGTCCCGAAAAGTAAACAATTACAAAGAACAAACTCATCCCCCAAAATGTAAACAAACTGATCACATTGGCATAATGTGATTAAAATAAGAAAGGGAAAAACTAGGTAGAGCTATAAAGCTTGTAGATAGATGGGGTTCCCAATCATCAAAATTATCCCAAGTTGCATCAAATAAAATCCTTTCCATCACCTAATGGCTGCCAATATGGAAAGCATTTTTATCATTCTCCTATGTTTGTGTCAGTACATAATTTTATTTTTCATGTATTTAGTTATTTACTTTATTGTATATTGTGCATTTTTTATAGGATAAACTTATTCAAGTAGGTATTTACTTGGATAGAATGTACATGCATTTATCATTGTGGTTGTCCATTCTTATTTTGGTGGACATGTACTACACGTGTCTACTATCTCATGTATCCCACATTGATTATGCATTCACATCTCTTGGTGATGTATCCTATATATATCCACACATAGTTTACTCTTGAGCATCTCATCTCATTATATTGCATACTCTATCTTGGATTTGCTATCATATTGCATTTTACAAGCATCAATTATCTTTGTGCTTTTGCCATTGTGATCATATTTTCATCAAAATCATAGGTTCATTTGCCCCACTAGCAAATCTTATATCATATCAGAGCAGTAGTTCAATATCATTCCATAGTTTTACAAAATATCAAAGGCATTCTATGTTGGGAAAGGTGTCATAAACCTTGAATCCTAATGTTTGTATTTATTATTTATTTGTAATTGTGTCCTCACATGGGAAAGAGGGCACCCCACTATGAGGTGGCATTAGTAGCCATGGTGTTGAATATCTTAAGATGTGTGTCAGAATTTGTAAAAGCGTATAATGTCATTATGATGTTTTAGAGCATCTTATGACATTGTAATCTTGTGATGTATAGGAGCATGATTATAGGGGGTTACATTGGAGATTTGACTAGCGTTATGGTTGTCTATGACACGTCATAAACATCTTTGATTGGATAATAGAGACAAATTGGGGCACCTAAGTTGGGTGGACAACTCTGACAAGCTATAAGAGAATTTGGAGACCCATCTTGGACTATAGCATTGAAATTTGTAATATAATATTTCGGGCATTATACCTATTGTATGTGAGTACATTTTTTTTCCAAAACCATTGCATAGTTTCCTATTTGTGCTTCATCTATTTATCGGGTGCTTAAGGTAGCGTATGCATAGATTTTTTTGTAAGGTATCATTATGATACCAAAATTATTCCAAAACTTGATGTTGTTGATTCTTCTATAAGGGCATGTCTCTAGATATAATATTGCAACCTTTGTTATTGATAATACAATTGCTTCATATTTTGGAGTGTCAATTTTTTTTCTCAAAATTTTTTTCCCCATGTATATCACTATGTTATAGTTGTTTCTTAATGTTATATTATCTTATGAGATGTTTTAGATCACATCTACCATATATTCTCCTCTTATAGATTAATGCATGAGCATTTCCTCACCTCACATTTCTTTCATTTGATATCAAAGTGTAATCAACTCGAGTTAGAGTAGTACAAAAAGAAATAGATTGATCTTGGTTTGAGTGGGAGGATGAACAGAGGAGATATTGTTTTAGGGAATAATGTAAGAATGTGATTAGAGATTGAAATATTCAACACCACTAATTTTTAGTTATGGAAGGTCAATATGAAATATTTAATCATAAATTGAGATTTTTGGGCTGCAATATCTAGATCCAAACTAGTCAAAATGTCATTAGATGATTGGGAAATGTTGGATAGAAAGGGGAGAATTCTTATCTTATTTTCCTTGGTAGATTATATATAATTGAATCTTTGTGAAAATCCATCACAAAAATTCTATAGAATAAGTTGGGGACCTGTGCCAAACTAAATCCCTACTAATAATCCTTTTTTGGAAGAATATGCACACCTTGAGAATGGGTGATGGTGGTTCTATGGTTGAGTTCCTAAATGTGTGCAATATAATTGTGACCTAGTTAAATTAGTTAGTGTGAAGATGGAAGATGAAAATCAATGCATGAGCCTTCTATTTTTTTGTGTAAGATACACTTTAATCTCCTTGAATTTTAAATTACATTAATGAAGTTGGGAATGGAAAAAAATACTAGAACCTCAAGAATAAAATTAAAAAACTAGCTAAAAAATAATTAATATAAATAAAAAAAGAACTTGGAAAGTGATTTAAGAAGCTCCCTAACATGAACACAAGCACACCTACATTGTGTTTCTTTATTGTTGTCTAATTCAGGCATTGTCATCCCAAGATTGTAGAAAAAAAAAGGTTTTTGTTTAGGACATATTTAGTTTAGAGAGAGGGAGAAACATAGATCTAAAACTGCCAAAGAGGTACAAATAAAGATATAATAATGGTAATGTGACCTACCTAATCAAATTATATGAGATAGAAAATGACAAGAATAACATGATAAGTTATATGAAACCTCTGTGCTTTTAAAAAAATTCATGAACTTGCTTCTTTATAGGGAGAAGGGTTGTGACTTCTAGGAACTTGCCATGAATGATCAAGCCCTTATTTCGGTATGTTAAATTCCATGAGCAATCATAGAATAAGGAATGGGAATTTTGAGTAGTTCTAAGTGCATCTATAACATAAGGTGAACAATATGATAGTAAAATATTGATATTAATAACCTTTCTCTACGAACTTACCAATATGGACTAGAGTGTGTCCAGTAATGGAAAATAGGAGATGAATAACCAAAGAATTCCAAGGAGATAATAAAATATAAAAAATAAAAAAGCAAGAGGAAAAGAATAGGAGATTGTCCCAATAGAGTGGTAGAAAGATTCATGATGTCAATGTACTTGATGCTCACGGGATCAAAGAGCTAATGTAGAGTTCTTGAGTAATGTAGAACCTTGTAGAAGATTGAAGGGAATATAGAAAATTGAAGGAAGGGAAAGGTTGCATGTGAACAAATTATATAAGATGTGAGAACCAAGAGAGATTCAACACAACATTCATAAATTTCTGAACACGGAAAAGGAAATCACAAAGATGACTATTGGAGGAATACAAGTTCAAGCTAGGCATTAATTATAAATAAAAAGAATTAGAAATGGCTCTATATCAAGCAAAACATGGAACATATATGACTATAAGTTGAGGGACATTATCAAGCATGCACAATATAGCTTGCATAGTTTTTTGTATGCTTGTGCTAACATCAAAGAAGAAATGAATGAAAAAATTATGAAATGGAATATAAAAATTAAAATACACTACACAAAATACGGAACTTGGATTAGAAACCAAGCTAGGAAAGAGG